>JAUCBJ010002424.1:0-49333 GCA_032718475.1 Nemertoderma westbladi
ATATTTAATTGTCTGTATAGTGGTGGTGCATGTTTCCGGTAGTGACTGAAGGTAATTGCTCTAATTAATTTGTTTATTTTAGTTTTAATCGGATTAATATGAACATGTTTAGCAGTTCCCCAGATCACTATACCGTACGTAATATATGGTTGTATCAAAGCGTAGTAAAGTAATTTCATAATGCCTAATGGTAGGATGTGACGTAACTTGAAGAATATACCTATAGATTTTGAGATTTTTTTTAGTACATACGCGCAGTGATTTTTCCATGTAAGTTTGTTATCTATCCATATTCCTAAAAATTTTGTTTGAGTTACTTTCTTGATTGGTAAGTTTTGCATATTTATATTGTTATTTATAGGTTCCTTTTTAAATGTAAAAATTAGGTGTTCTGTTTTTTTAAGGTTTAAAGAGAGCTGATTGTCAGTAAGCCATTGTTCGACCTTTTGGAGTTCTGTGTTTACAGTGTCAGTCAGTATGGTCGGGTCTGTATGGCTGTAAAGTAGGTTAGTGTCGTCTGCGAATAGGGTTGCTAGTAGTGTTGTACAATTGGGTAGGTCGTTAATGTAAAGTAGGAATAAAGTGGCGCTCAGTATTGCTCCTTGTGGGGTTCCACAGGGAGACAGTATCGGTTCTGATTTTGTGTTGCCTATTGAAACAAAATGTGTGCGGTTATTTAAGAAACTGGATATTAGTTTATGAGGGAGACCCCGTATACCGTAGCATTCTAGCTTATTTAGAAGTATTTTATGTTGTAAAGTATCGAAGGCCTTTTTAAGATCTATAGAGATTAGGCATGCTGAGTCTTGGGAGTCCAGTATTTGTTGTAGTCTTTCAGTAACTGTGAGTATGGCGTCTGTGGTTGTTGAGTGCGTTCGGAATCCGTATTGACAGTCTGATAGTATAGAGTATTTGTTTAGATATGATAGTAATTGTGAGTTTATGACGCGTTCAAATAGTTTACTAAATAGCGGTAGTATTGAGATTGGTCTATAGTTATTTTTATCAGTAGGGTCGCCAGATTTAAAGACAGGGGTAATTTTTGCTGACTTGAGAGTAGAAGGGAAGAAACCGTTTTTAATGGAGAGATTAATTAAGTAAGTAAGGTGAGGGGCGATGTCATATGCAGCTAATTTAACTATTTTTATAGGGAAACTGTCGTTTGTAGAGCAGGAGTTGTTAAGATCCAGTATGTTATAAATAGTTTCTGTGGTAGATGTTTCAATAAGACTGAGAGAGTTCGGTTTTCGGTGATTAATAAAGCGTGTGGGGTTTCTGTTTGTAGTCGGTATGTTTTGAGCTAAGCGTGGTCCAATAGTGGAGAAGTGGTTGTTAAAAACACTGCAAATCTCCTCTGGGTCAGTAGTTTCAATCTCCCTTCCATTTTTTGATACCGTAATTTTTTTTGGTGATGATTTTAATTTTGTTTTTTTTAAAGCCATATTTATAGTTTGCCACGTTTTCCGGGTGTTATTTTTATTTTTATCGAATTGCTTTTTAAAGTATAATTTTTCAGCTAGTTTTAAAAGTTTAGTTAGTTTATTTCGATATTTTTTGTATTCATTTAACTTGACATCTGTCATATTTTTTGATAGCGCGGCATACATTTTATTTTTATTTAACGTTGATTTTATTAGTCCATCGGTCATCCACGGTTTTCTTGGAATTTCTTTTTTTTGTAGTTCTTTTTTTGGTAGATGGGTGTTTGAAATTAATTCAAAATTTTTATAAAACTCGTCAAATTTATTTTCGGTTGTAAGATTTTTATTTGTGTATGTCCAAGTGTTAGGGTTTTGTAAATCTCTTAAAAAGGTTTCTTTGTTAAATTTCGAATAGTCAAATACGTAGAGTTTGTCTGGCTGGTTAAAGAAACATGAGTAATTTTGGATTATAACAAATGAGGATAAATGATCGGTTGTTCCTACTTCCGTTAAAAATACACCCGGTGTTAACATTCTATCATGTATATTAGTTGTTATATGATCTATAAGTGTTTTGGAATGTGGGGTGATTCTCGTTGGTACCTTAATGAGTTGTTCGAAAGAGTTTGATTCTAAAGTTTGCAAATAATTTGTAGAGTTATTGGTATTTTTTAGTAGGTCTATATTAAAATCTCCCGTTAGTATGATGTCAACATTTTCATTGGATAAATTGAAAAGAGTATTATTTAGATTTTCAAGGAAACTGTGTAGATCACAGGAATCAGGGCGGTATATAGTACCTATTATTAGTGGTTTTTTATTTTTTTTATTTTTTGATCTTGAAATTCTAACCCAGGAAGATTCACAATGTTCGATTTTAATATCGCTTAGGTGGGTGAAGTCTAGCCCATGTTTGATGTAAATGGCTGTCCCTCCCCTGTCCCGTTTCCCGTATTGTCTGTTTGTTATTGTCGGCTGTGAGTATCCTGCTATGTTTATCATCGTAAGGTTAGTATTGTCTGTTAGAAAAGTTTCTGTAAATGTAAGTACGTCAAACTGTTTGTTTAGTAAATCAAGGTAGTCAGTTGTTGCGCTAAGGTTTTTATTTAAGCTCCTACAGTTTAGGTGGTATACTGAGAATGATGAATAATTATTTGGAATGTTATTAAATTTTTGCTCAGAGAAGTATTTACCGTCAGTATTGTTAGAGTTCAAATTTTGGTCAGGATCTACGTTTTGAAATGTGGCGTTTGCATCAGTATAATTGTCTGGTAGGAGAGAGTTGTCATTGTTAGTGTTATTGTAAAATATATCAGTGTCATTGTCTGGAACTAGAGTAAACGGAAATGTTTCAAAATTGCAAAAGGTACAGTAGATGTAATTTTCGGTAGTAGTTATGTAAACGTTATCTAGATGGGTCCCACATGGTATGTGGTAAAGTTTCTTACAGATATTACAGGTAAATCTCGGTTCTGAATTGGACATCGGGGTAAAGCAGAATTCACATGTAGATTGGCTGGCTAGGCCCATGGGGTGGTGGTGGGGGGTGGGGGGGGGGGGGGGGGGGGGGGTTGGTAGTATTTAAATCTATATATATATACGAAATATGAAACTCACTAAAATGCTCACATTGTGCTTCTACTCTTACAACAAGACTACATCGTTAATAACTGTGAAAAAAAATATAACTAACTCTAACTAGATATCATAGTTAGTTTGTTTTGTTTATACGTGAAGATAATAAACAAAAAAAAAGAAAAACACATAATATCGTATTTGTATCGCATATAGATTGACATATGTGGGTTGGACTATATGTACCAATGTAAATGTACCCGCATTATATCGAGTAGCGAGTAGCGTACTAATGGAGACTCCTAGAAACTAAGATAATAATTTCCCACAACCTAGCTAATATATAGACAAGACTGAATGCATATCGCATTATATTGTAAGGTAATAATTTCATAAAAAACTGACTATAAACAAGACTGCATATATATCGCATAATGCAATGTTTTTTTAGATTTTTTATATAGGATCGCATATATATATTTTATATAGGATCGCATATATATATTTTATATAGGATCGCATATATATATTTTATATAGGATCGCAAAATGGCATATATATAGCATAGTCTAATAATAGGTAGATCTTTCTTACATATGTATGTTCTGTTCCTATAATCCTGTAATCAAATCGGAGTAAAGAGCTGTATTTTTATGGGTGAGGTGTACCGGTGCTGGATTCCATCTCGAAGTTTACTTTCGTTGCCAGATTGGTTACATCTTTGAAATCGTAAATTGCGATCACCGCTCCTTCTTCTTTAAGCTTAACTACTACGGTGCCATTGCGGGTGTACGCGGAATGGATGCGTTTAGCTTTCTTTATGCGAACCACGTTGCGAAGTAACTCCGCGCGGCGCGCAGTTAGATGTTCAGTGACAAATGTGTTTTTGGGAAGATTATCTTTGTTCTTTAACACAGTGAGACGTTTATTGCGTGAAATGAAACGCACTACGAGTGGCCGAGTAGGTTTAGATGCTTCTTTATCTCCCGAGATTTTCTTCCTTGGCAGCCGATGATATATATCAATATCGGAATCGCGGATACCTACAGCATTGAAAGCGTCGGATACGTCTTTATCGTTGTCTGGAATGTTATGGAACAGTAGGTTGTAGCCTCTCGAGTACTGTTCATGGTCGTCAAGTCTTACCTCGATTTCTCGGTATTTATGGGTTAGGTAGTCGACAGATTTCGCTAGGTTGTCCAAGCGTGGTTTAATTTTGTTAGCTTCCGCATTACTTAATTTAATCGTAGCGATGTCGGCTTTCATGTCTGATATGTCGTTGGATAGTTTCCTGATTAGGTGGCACATCTCTTCTTGTTCATCACCGCTGAGCGTGGTATCGCTTTCGAGACTGTTGTAAGTATTGGACTTTGTGATGCTCTGCTTGTTTTTCTTTGGACCCATTTTGATTACCGTAATTTTCGTGAAGAAATGTGATCAAGATAATCGAGATAGAGTTAATTAAGTAGGCTGTATTATTTCTGTATTTGTCACGATGCAGACTGCTGTATCATAGAAGCACAAAACAGTAGGCCTACATTGCTGTACTGTTGTACTTTTTCAACAAAAAATGCACAACGAGCAACAATCATGCACAACGAGCAACAATATTACAGAAACCATATTACAGAAACTCTGATTTGAAACCAGGAACTCAAATTCATAATCACTACCAGTTGACTGTTATTTTTTAAATAAAAGGTCCGTTCCTTATCGGGCCTCTAGGTCCGTCATCAGTTCACATCTGTAAATTAATTCATTGGGTGGATCACTTTCTATACATCGGTATTTTCAAGTATGTTACTTAGCTGGCAGCAGCCTCGTTACTTTTTTGTGATTGATTGATGAAGTCACTCTTTGGAAGAACTTGTGTAATTGACCATGCTGATTTAATTGTTTTGCCATACGCCACGTATGTGTACGTCATGATTAAACTTTTTGTTGATGGATTTCTCTGTAAAGGGCTTCGTGTTTCTTCCCTTTCTTCCACATTAACAGTAAATGACGAAGTAATTTGGGGAAATAATTTAATTTTTGTAATTTCAGGTAATCGCTTTGGTTTAATGAATATTTAATAATATTGCTACCAGGGGATTATGATTAGCTTAGATTAAATTTACTGTCACACACCTGACAAGCTCCTATTTATCGTTATGTTTCTGGTGTAAGTTCCACCCATAAACATCTCATAAGTTATTGTATTACTCGAATCATCATTACAGAAAAGGTCTTTCGCGCATTGTCTCTATCACTAGATTTCATTTTGAATCTCTCAAATATCGTATCCCCTGTACTGGTTTACATTGGACCACTACATCCAACAGTTATCCTTGTATTTGTCAGAATCTTTCTGGAATGGTGTAAAGGTACATATTGTTGATGTAATAAAGCCAAGGCCATCTAAAGAACAGACCTGGCAACAATGCAGGGCTACTTGAAGGCCTCCAGTTATTTCTGGAAGCCTACTGGAAACAGTGTTTGCTCTAACATAGTAACTTTTATCGTTTTTGTTGTTGATGCTTTTCGGGTTATACAACACATTTAGACTTTTCATCATCATTTAAAATATAATTTTTACACAATGTTTGAATGGTAATTCGTAAAGTAACACGAGTTTAGAGACTAGTTGATACACGACGGATACAATCAGTCCTTTGTCACTATCTTAAAATGGTACAGGTTTTTCTACAGATAAAACGGATTTATTTAAGACATTGTGGGTGGATTCTTCTGAAATAGTTTGTATTCAAGAACATTTTATTTTTAAAGAAAATTTGTACAGAATCCGTAAATAATTTCCTAGTTTTAAGTGTATTGTATTATTCAGTCAGCTGTCTACGCTAATTATGAAATTAGAGCCGGTAGTCAAATCACAATAATTAAAACAAACTCCCTTCGTTTACGGCCAGCGTTTACGCTACTTTTCGGTGCAAGTTCATTTTCACAAAATTTCGTCTCATAGTTGTGATGCCCCATCCTTGATCTATTATATATGTAAAATAAAATTGTTCTGACCTATCACGTAGAATATCATTTTAGGTACTTATATTCCAAATTATAGCCAAAACCAAACAATTTTGAAACGCTGGGAGTGATGTATCGAGGAGTTGTTCAAAAATGGTGTACCCCTCCCCCACCCCTAAACACGGTACTTTTTTGTGACTTGTATCTGATGTTAGACAGCCATAAGTGGTATTTTTTTGTAACCTGGTTGTTTTCCTCCTCAAATTACATTATTTTTTATATTTGAGCATTAATAATAATAATTGCCTATATATTATTGGTTTTGAAAACATTTTTCCGAAAATAAGTGGGGTTTGTGGGAATTGTTTACCTTCAGGGGACCTATTTGGTTCCTTTCGGGGGGTGGCGGCAGACCCTAACGCCGGCCCCGGTGATTCCATACAATTTGGTATAGTTTATATGTACAAAGCCATCCCATCGCTCAATACACAATCGTTCTGACGTCACTACTCGTCCGTTATAACCCGACGACCGGCCACTCAGCAGGGAGTGCCATCGAACGACGAGTTGGGATGATTACTTTTTATTCTTACAAGTGTAACGGATCAATTCGAAATCCTGTGCCGTTAAGGTTAACAAAACGATTAACTTTTATAAAAGCTTGAAATGTATAAGCAAGGCTGTTATTAACAAGCAGACACGCGATTGGCTCAAGTTTCTAATGCTGCTTCCCAGTGATTAGTTGACACGCTTCCATTCACACCTCCATCTCCCTGTGGGATTTCATTCAATTCGACATTTTCTGGCTCGATCTCTTGAGAAAGCCGCCTGTATTGGGCGAAGCAACGAATCAGCTGACTACCGTTAACTAAATGGGCCTACTGATTGGGCGAAGCAACGAATCAGCTGACTACCTTTAACTAAATGGGCCTACTGATTGCAAGATACGTCTACTTTAAGTCACGATAAGGATTTTAATTAACTTCCTCGAATATTGAAATGACATTAAATTAAACTATAGCTATTAATATTTTGTTACATTTAGTAATAATTAACGAAATTAATTTGCACCACATTCAACAATTTAAATTTATTTAACTAATTTATAATTGTAACTACACTTACACTTGTATATACATATGTATTGCATTACCGATTCTTTACATTTATGAAAAAACGCAGTAATGCACTGATAACAGTTTAACTGTATTGCGATATGAAATAACCCTTTTCATTAAATTAAATCGGTTTTATTGAATGCAATACAAGATTCTCATCAGTCTTCAGTCCTCCTGATAAGAACTAGATGGAAACAGCATGGAAATGTTTAATTTGTTGTTATAACAGTTAATTGTTTCAGTTTATCAGTCTGCACTGCACATATCGGTAAGGAATAAACGAACGTAAGTGAAAATAAAGTTACGAAAAAAGTTTTGGAAACTTTGAGGCGAGCCGCTTTACACCAAAATTGTAATACGACTGTACTCATTTATCGACCTACTAAAAATAATTTTTCACTAAATTTTAACAAAAATCATAAAATATGCATTTTCCTTTTTCAATAAATTCATATTCAGTTAAAGTCATTAATTATCACTAAAATCTATTAATCATCACTAAGTATTGGATATGGGAAAAGAAAAGGTTGCAGTTGTTTTTAAAAACTGATATCATGAATTAATATCTAATAAATTGACCTTTACTGTGCGTTAGCGCCTAACCGACGATCAACATGTATAATACGATCTATATTACAGTTATTCTTTATGTTACAATAATCGAAATTTAATAGAACATGTTATAGCTATTATTTTTGATGCTAAGAAATGCATTTTAGTGATAGTTAATATATTTTAGTAGATGAATGCATATTTTAGTGAAAAAAAAAATATAGTAGAAAAACTATTTAATTTAGTGGAAAAGGCAATTGTTTTAGAGACCGAAATATTAATGCGATTAAAACTGCATAGGAAACCTTTAAATCCAAATCCAAAAATATACAAAAAAAAAACCGGCAAGTGTAAAAGTAGCCTTATATCGAAACTCGTTACGGTAGGTTACGGAAAATGAGGGGCCTTTAAGTAAAGTTGAGATGTTTGAATATTAAACTATTCATTGCAGTAAAAACTAATATCGCTTTATTTCTCGCTCATACAGAAATGTATAATTTGAGGAGTTAGCTTTACCGAACGGGATAAATTATTTATCAAGGAAATAAAGCTATTTATTTGTCATAAAAAAATAAGTAATCTGATTCTTATACTGTAGTGCCTTCAATCCTGTCGTATTTGGAGTTCACTGATTATTTATCTAAAAAAATATAATTGGATAAATCGATTGTATTGATTTATTTGTTATATTGAAGTGATTTAACCATTGGTTTAGGTTTTTAACCACTGGTTTTGGTTTTTAATCACTGGTTTTAGAATTTAACCACTGGTTTTGGAATTTAACCACTGGTTTTAATTTTGAATCACGAATAATGACAAAATAATAGCAAAAGTGAAATCTTACAATCAACAAAATGTTAGCTACAAACAAATAATAGCTAGCAAACCACAATATAAAGGTGTCTGTATCTTTTCATCTGTAAAATATTAGGTCTACTGTCCTGTACTTTATATCCATAGTGTTATGATCAATATTAACAAAATATACTGTAGGTTCAATGCACTACTTGTTTTTTCATATGCATCATTTTATGTTCTTAAAGTAATTTTCACGGTAATGCCATTAGGTCAAGCAGCTGGTTAATCCGTAGGTCTAACCAATCGACCTCTCTAGTTGGCAACTGTAGCAGCCACCCGCGGGGCAGTCTACTGTATCCCGCCTTGCAACCAGCAACCGCCCCAGCCACCATACAATTCATTCTACTGCTCCCCCCTAAAAGGGCCAATTCTATAAGTAAAGTCTCGAAGTCCCGGTTATCTCTCATAGCAACGACAGCGCAAGCTAAAGCTTTAGTTGCCATGGCTTGCTTCCCTGCTTCCCATGGTTGAATGCTGTCGAAATGATGGAAATTAAAGCATTTCATATAATCGTCGTACATGGCTGGGTTTGGCCCTAATCTCTTCCAACCTATCTCCAACGATTTTTTCAAGACGCCTTCGATGTAGCCTTTCTCCCTGGGGTTACCGCGACCTTGTAGCAACATCGCCAACATAGTAGCCATAGCGACGCTGGCGGCACGACAACGGGGTTCACCATGAGTTGTCTGCGACAAACGCGATGCATTGGCAGAGACCTCGGAAAGCTTGTGAAAGTTCGGAACAGCTAAAGCGACTGCGGCGGAGAATACGAAGTTGCTACAAACGGTGAACTCCTTTCCATTCCAGTTTTTGAGATCCTGCCAGTAGTTAACGGCGGCGAGATGGGGATCCCGTATGAACTGGGGGTGGGCAATTAGTCGTGGGAGCGCGTCTTCTATCCCTACTCCAACCGTGTCGCTAAGTTCCGGGTATCCATGAGACATCCAGGTCCGTAGCCTCTTCGCAAAGTCCAACTCGTCGACTACGCCGCCCCATTGGAGCAGCGAGTCGAGACACACGACCATAATGTCGGTGTGGCAGGTCCACTCACCCGGACTCCATTGCGACCGGTAGTCGTCGCTTATTGCGTTGTTGAAGGTGAGTAAATCCCTCGGAGTGTAATGGAATTCCGTCTCATCTGTGGTCATTCCCTCGCAGAAGAGCCCAACTGCGTCCCCGATCGCAGCTCCATATAGCAGTCCCACAATCCTGTCCACTAATTCATCTTGGTTGAGTGACGTGTGTGCGCTGGACACCCGCAGCGGAGTCTTTAACCGGGAGGCGGTGTGCATCTGGAAGGTGGAATCCGAGTTATTGTAGTCCAGATTTATATTGGGTCCGGTACCGCCACCGATGTTCTCAGTTTCTATGCAGCCTTGAAGAACGCCGCTCTTCACCCGGTGGAACACATTGAAAGTTCGTGTGAAGTTCATTACGTTTCCATTAGGATTGGCGAATTGTTTACGACAAGAACTCAGATAATCTAAAATATGTTGGGTTCCTTTGTCGGCTATATGTTGAGGGGGGTTTTCCAGTTGGTTTCCTGTGGCTAAAATTACTTTCATTTTCGTTTTACCTAAACTTAGCGGAAGCTCGATGAGATTATTGTTACTAACATTGAATTTGTTTAAAAATTTGAGTTCTCCTATATTATCTGGAAGATATTCGAGTTGGTTGTTTGATATATCTAGTTTTGCTAATTCTGGTAATGTAGGCAAAGAATCGGGAAGTCTATCCAGTTTGTTATATGACACATCCAGAACCTCCAAATGGTAGAACAGACAGAAACTCTGGGGTAAAGAATATATGGAGTTGTGACTGAGGTTGATAGAGACTAGATGGGGAATTCGCATCGGTATCTCTACGGGGATGGAAGTTAAGCTATTGAAGGAAACATTGATTGAAGAATAAAGCCACACCGAGTCGACCAGTGTCCATGGCAACTGATGCATCGCGGATGGCAACGACTCACCCTTTCTGTGGCGTCGATATTTCTCCGGGCTCACTTTCACACTCAAGTCCAGATCCCGCCGCTCGTTGCCACCGTTTGGCGTAAAGTCTTGCACCTGCATCGCGTTACCCATGGCAACACGCAGTTGAAAGAATTAATTACTTACTTTTGCGAATCATACCGGTACGTTTAATAATAATAAGCTGAATCAAAATAATATTATATATGATTTATTTATACAAATTATTTATTAAGAATTAAATACATTATTGTAACTGTATAGTACGGTCTACTTACGGTGGCTGATTGCGGCCAATTATTTCCATTTTTAAAATTATTTTTCACCCGGGTGAAAAACATTTATCACCCGGGTGAAAAACATTTATCACCCGGGTGAAAAACATTTATCACCCGGGTGAAAAACATCTGAACTCTGAACACATGTAGTTAGTTTCCTTATAAATAATATCGAAAACTCATTTTGATCCAGATTCACTCTTGGCGAATTAATATCTCGACCAATCTTATTAATCCATTTAGGGAAAGGATCAGGTTACAATGGCATGTTATTCTAACAAAAACAATAAACAAAAGTCTATAGTTAAACATTTAAATATTTTTCACCCGGGTGATAAATGTTTTTCACCCGGGTGATAAATGTTTTTCACCCGGGTGATAAAAAGTGATAAATGTTTTTCACCCGGGTGATAAATGTTTTTCACCCGGGTGATGAAAAGTGATAAATGTTTTTCACCCGGGTGATAAATGTTTTTCACCCGGGTGATAAATGTTTTTCACACGGGTGATAAATGTTTTTCTCCCGGGTGATAAAAAGTGATAAATGTTTTTCTCCCGGGTGATAAATGTTTTTTACCCGCGTGATAAATGTTTTTTACCCGGGTGATAAACAAAAAAAAATGGAAATAATTGGCCGCAATCAGCCACCGTATCTACTTCATAAATTATATTACTGCCGTTATTAAATATTTAATTTCCAATAATTATTTAATTTAATTTAAAATTATTATTAATTATTAATTAATTATCAACGCAAATTCCAATATTATCACGTGTAAGTTAAAGTTAAGTTAAAAGTTAAATGTAATATCGGGTAATATTCAAATATTATCACGTGTTAGGGGCTGTTCACACATTAGGGGCAGTCACAATAGCGTTCCGATGGACATTTTATTTTTCAAAAGTGTCCGAAACACCGTTGGTTTTCAGAAACACTGAAACACTCAGTTGAGGGAAAGGAGCAGGTTAGGGAGGCAGGCTTTTATAACCAAAACAATATACGGCCACTTTACCAATTGAGGGAAAGGAGCAGGTTACAGAGGTAGGCTTTTATAACCAAAACAATAAACGGCAACTTTACCAATTAAGGGAAAGGAGCAGGTTACAGAGGCAGGCTTTTATAACCAAAACAATAAACGGCCACGTTACCAATTGAGGGAAAGGAGCAAGTTAAAGAGGCAGGCTTTTATAACCAAAACAATAAACGATCAGTTTACCAATTGAGGGAAACCATATGGTCAGAAAGTCAGTAACCATATGGTCAGACAGTCAGTACCGGTACCCCTAGTCGCTCTATAACCCAAAAAATACCGATACTAATTGTAATAAGACATAGGTATTTTATATTCTTAATTTTTCTACATAAACAGCCGGTGGAATCCGGACCAAGATTAATTTTTTCATTTATTCATATAAATATCATAAAAAGGGCGTTCAGTGTACTGGCATTGCCGGATCCACCCTGATGTGAGTAGTAGAGTCTTGAGTTGGGTCTAAGTGTCACAAAGCCGGCCAAGACTCTACTACTGATTTGCACTGCGGAACTGATTGTAGCGACTCATTTCCCGACCTGTTTATCAACTTGACTCGTTTTTTTTCAATTTTTTTCATTTCAAAATAATTATATATTATTGTCTGATAGTTAAAACTTTATCCATGAATTTGTAATGTATTTCAATTATTACGAAAAATGATTACCAAAAATACGTTACAAATCATTACAATTTGTAATGAATTATAACGCATATTTTTTTCGTAATAATTAGTTTAATGGATGTTTATTGAATTGAACAAAATATTTCCGAACATAATAAAGGGCGTTAATAGTAAATTAATTACAATAATTATAAATATTGTAATAATTGTATTTCATTCACATTATTACATATTATATTTAATTATTTTATCTATAATAGAACTGCGTTTTGTCTTATAAAATTATTTTCGACTATAAAATTTTACTCAAGCGTTACCCTACTACTTCGGTACGTCATTCTGTTTCTCATTGGCGTACCAACTGCCCCCCTCCTTTGGTACGTCATTATGTTGCTCAGTGGCGTGCCAACTGCCACCCCTTCGGTACACCATTATGTTGCTCAGTGGCGTACCAACTGCCCCCTCCTTTGGTACGTCATTCTGTTGCTCAGTGGCGTACCAACTGCCACCCCTTCGGTACACCATTCTGTTGCTCAGTGGCGTACCAACTGCCCCCCTCCTTCGGTACACCATTCTGTTGCTCAGTGGCGTACCAACTGCCACCCCTTCGGTTCACCATTCTGTTGCTCAGTGGCGTACCAACTGCCCCCCTCCTTCGGTACACCATTCTGTTGCTCAATGGCGTACCAACTGCCCCCCTCCTTTGGTACGTCATTCTGTTGCTCAGTGGCGTACCAACTGCCACCCCTTCGGTACACCATTATGTTGCTCAGTGGCGTACCAACTGCCCCCCTCCTTCGGTACACCATTCTGTTGCTTAGTGGCGTACCAACTGCCACCCCTTCGGTACACCATTCTGTTGCTCAGTGGCGTACCAACTGCCACCCCTTCGGTACACCATTCTGTTGCTCAGTGGCGTACCAACTGCCCCCCTCCTTTGGTACGTCATTCTGTTGCTCAGTGGCGTACCAACTGCCACCCCTTCGGTACACCATTCTGTTGCTCAGTGGCGTACCAACTGCCCCCCTCCTTTGGTACGTCATTCTGTTGCTCAGTGGCCTACCAACTGCCACCCCTTCGGTACACCATTCTGTTGCTCAGTGGCGTACCAACTGCCCCCCTCCTTCGGTACACCATTATGTTGCTCAGTGGCGTACCAACTGCCACCCCTTCGGTACACCATTCTGTTGCTCAGTGGCGTACCAACTGCCCCCCCTCCTTCGGTACACCATTCTGTTGCTCAGTGGCGTACCAACTGCCACCCCTTCGGTACACCATTCTGTTGCTCAGTGGCGTACCAACTGCCCCCCTCCTTTGGTACGTCATTCTGTTGATCAGTGGCGTACCAACTGCCACCTCCTTCGGTACACCATTCTGTTGCTCAGTGGCGTACCAACTGCCCCCCTCCTTTGGTACGTCATTCTGTTGATCAGTGGCGTACCAACTGCCCCCTCCTTCGGTACACCATTCTGTTGCTCAGTGGCGTACCAACTGCCCCCCCTCCTTCGGTACGTCATTCTGTTGATCAGTGGCGTACCAACTGCCCCCCTCCTTCGGGTACACCATTCTGTTGCTCAGTGGCGTACCAACTGCCCCCCTCCTTCGGTACACCATTATGTTGCTTAGTGGCGTACCAACTGCCCCCCCCCCCCCTTTGGTACACCATTATGTTGCTCAGTGGCGTACCAACTGCCCCCCTTAGGTACACTATTATGTTGCTCAGTGGCGTACCAACTGCCCCCCCTTAGGTACGCCACTCCCGTTGCTCAGTGGCGTACCAAATGCCCACCCCCCTCTTGGTACGCAATTTTGTAACAACATTCGAATATTTTATGTTGTTCTGAATTTGAGTTGTTTTTTTCCTTATTGTATATCCTTATTATGCTTTTCTTCTTATTAAGTTTTTTATAGCGCATATTTAATTCTTATAACATGTACAGCGATAATAATTCGTTTATTGTTTTGGTTAGATTCAGCCCTTCTGACTTTGTAACCTGGATTTTTAGTGAAAATCTGGTATTTATTACATGGGGGTAAACAGCCAATGTGACTGAAACCACAGGATAGAGAAAACTGAATCTAACCAAAACAATAAACTAATTAGTATCTGTACTTGTTATAAGACACTTAATAAGGAGAAATTTAACAAAATACCATTTCTTCATAATATTTAAAATTTCAATGGAAATTCGACCGTAAATTGGAAAATTGGTAATTATTCACATGGGATTATTTTGATATAATTTTGAGTAAACTTTTTGAAATATATGAAATTGAGACCCTAAAATCAGAGCAATTTGTGTTTAAATATTTTTCGGTAGAATTATAAAATACGCAGATCCCATTATTTAATCAATAATGTCCTGCAACCAGTTTAAAAAAAACAACATGTCCTATAACAATTAATGTATAATATTGCTTTGTTACAAAATTAAGAAAATTACCTATAATAATCATGAAATTTATAGCAAAAGGTAGACAAATACAGTATTTGTGTCTAAAACTACTAATATGAAGAAAATTTGATTACCAAAGGGAGAATTTCTTAAATTAATTATGTGAGCTAATATATTATAACAATAAATACTGATGGAATGAAACATTAGTAAAGTTCATTGAATAATGCGATCCATTGACTAACACATTAATAGCTTCAGCAGACCATATGGCAAGAATGAGTCATAGAACAAAGCTCAAGGCATGTATAAAGCACAGTACCACATATGTATGCAATATTGCATTAACAGCTGGAAGGGTGTGAGCTAAGAGCGAAGCTGTACCCAACCCAGAAGCTGGTAGTAATGATTGGAACGGGTGCAGTTGCCCTCTTCCTCTGTCAAACTACAATTAACAAACCAATTTTCAACGAAATAGCTGTTTTAATAATTAGACATACAGGATATACGGGTGGTAATACTGAGAAAATATATTAAACGGAAAAAGTGAACCAGCAAACGATGGACTGGGCGGCTTTCCCCCGCTGTCATTGTTTTTACACGTTTCAGATAATTTATTCAGGGAGGAATTAAGAGGAAGAGGGGGGGGGGGGGGGGGGGGGGGGTGGGGGGGGGGGGGGGGCAGTTGGTTGGGATAAATTCACCAAACATTATATTCTGACTGATAAAACAACCTACAGTAATTTATTTATTTCTGGCTGTTTAACAAATATTTATATCTCACAAACAGCATCATTCATAGAGCTTTCACGATTAGACAATGCCATTGAAACGCAATAGAAGGGACCTTAATGGTGTCAACGGATAGCAGGAGTCAATGTCGTAAATATTCATTCCATAACATGAAATTATTTAACAATAGTGCAGTGGTGAAAGGTAAAAGGGTTAAAATGGTAAAAGCGAAAAAGGAGTCGTTGGAGAGGTGAAAAATTAGCATGGGGGGGGGGGGGGGGGTTGATCTGATTATGTATATTGGTAGCCTGATTAACGGCATAACTGCCTGTAGTAGCCAAGTGAAGGTGAATGTGTGCTGAGCGAAAGGGCTTTTCATCAAATTTTAACAATGATAGTGCATTGATTAGTTTGGTACGTTACTAACAATGATAGTACATTGCTTAGTTTGGTACGTTACTAACAATAATAGTGCATTGATTAGTTTGGTACGTTACTAACAATGATAGTACATTGCTTAGTTTGGTACGTTACTAACAATGATAGTGCATTGATTAGTTTGGTACGTTACTAACAATGATAGTGCATTGATTAGTTTGGTACGTTACTAACAATGATAGTACATTGCTTAGTTTGGTACGTTACTAACAATAATAGTGCATTGATTAGTTTGGTACGTTACTAACAATGATAGTACATTGATTAGTTTGGTACGTTACTAACAATGATAGTGCATTGATTAGTTTGGTACGTTACTAACAATGATAGTGCATTGATTAGTTTGGTACGTTACTAACAATGATGTACATTGATTAGTTTGGTACGTTACTAACAGTGATAGTACATTGATTAGTTTGGTACGTTACTAACAATGATAGTGTATTGATTACTTTGGTATGTTACTAACAATGATAGTGCATTGATTAGTTTGGTACGTTACTAACAATGATAGTGCATTGATTAGTTTGGTACGTTACTAACAATGATAGTGCATTGATTAGTTTGGTACGTTACTAACAATGATAGTGCATTGATTAGTTTGGTACGTTACTAACAATGATAGTGCATTGATTAGTTTGGTACGTTACTAACAATGATAGTGCATTGATTAGTTTGGTACGTTACTAACAATGATAGTGCATTGAATAGTTTGGTACGTTACTAACAATGATAGTGCATTGATTAGTTTGGTACGTTACTAACAGTGATAGTACATTGATTAGTTTGGTACGTTACTAACAATGATAGTGCATTGATTAGTTTGGTACGTTACTAACTATGATAGTGCATTGATTAGTTTGGTACGTTACTAACAATGATAGTGCAGTGATTAGTTTGGTACATTACTAACAATGATAGTTCATTGATTAGTTTGGTACGTTACTAACAATGATAGTACATTGCTTAGTTTGGTACGTTACTAACAATAATAGTGCATTGATTAGTTTGGTACGTTACTTATGTTGTTACTTTCTGTTTGTTTAATAATGTTTAAAGTGTTAAAAGCAATAGAATCGAATAAAATAATTCCAACTTATTTCCCAGTATGTGTCTACTGTACGCTACGCGTGCACGATGTCAGTACATATGTCTAAATCTTCCTAAAATTTAGGATCTATTTTTAATAGAGAAATAACTTTTGGATGGTGTAATTTTAGGAAAACGTCTAGGGACACTCTTCCTCTACTACTGACCCTCTCTCCATAACATTTACAATTCGTGTATGAATGCTATTGCGTTATCTATGATATTACTATCCCTATGATATTTTGATATTTAATTTTCGACTTATCGTCTATTACAAGTATTGCCTAGTTGCGCATACAAACTCCATTATGACTACTTTACTTTAGCACTAAGAATTTGCTATTATATTTATATGATGTAATCTATATAAATATAAACTGACTTATAAGAATTACATCTCATTCTCAAACGGGCCATGAGCATGAAATAATAACTATTTACAAACTAATTAATAATTAGATGGAAGTCGTCCATGGTTTACGTCCATTATTACATAATATATAATTGAATTCCTGAGAATATGAGTCTGACACGGCTGGGACGTGTGAAACGTCACTTAATGTTTATTTCTGCTAGTGCCAGACTCTCCTACTCATATAATAAGGATAGCCTAAAAAACGTAGAAACTGAAAGTAAATTAGTCAGTCTGTATTTAATACCTACACAATGCCTAATTTTAGAAATGACGTGTCTTGGATGGTGTAATGGTGGAAAAGAGTACAATCTTCAAAAATGGATTAGGGACCGGTCTCTAAGTACTTAAATTGTGTGGTTGGGGTAGGGGCCCGAAAATTTGGACTGCCTCGGGTCCGAAAATTCATCATCCGTCCATGGGCTTGCAGCCGTGCAGCTCGGCACGGCTCTTCTGACTTTGTTGAATGCTATTTTCCTCTTATGTAAATCGGTCAGAAGTATCGAATAATTATGAAACGGTAGTGTGTGAGCTGCAACGAAATACCTTAATAATAATGGCGAAGTGGTGTGGTAAGCCTCGCCCAATGTAATAACCATTATCACAAGACGACAACGGCGGCGCTATTCATTATAATAAATTATATTGGCTGAACTATCGGTAGGGAATCAAGGTTCACGGCTTGCACTGTTTTAGTTAGTAGTGGCTGAATTCCTGGCAACCACAGCACACTGCTACTCTGTGCCCCCTGTCGTTGAAAGTGGAGGCCATTAAACATATTATATAGAATATGTTAATCTACATAGAGTATAAGGAATCCGCTCCGAACCAGGAAGTAATGTATTTTACTCAGTTTACTTTGCACCTTGTAAACATTGGTAGATTACAGTAAGCAGTTACGGTATGCATCAAAGTCGTATCCGTTATTATTAATCAATTACTCAATTAATAATCAATATTTCAAATTTTTCATTCGTCATATTGTTTTTTTATAAGTAAATAACGAAGCTAATATATACTCATTTTGGATACCCGTTATTTTGTAATAGTAAAGCCAGTTTGCACATTAAACTTTGGGTTAAAGTCGTATTGTAGAATACTGGTGGTAGGCCTTCTGCGGTACTGCCTGTGGTACTGTCTTCTTTCATTTGTCAGGTACTGAGATGTGGATTAGTAGGTGGGGAAAAGTGATTTAAATTGTTATACTCGCTTAGCCAAATATTACAACCAAAAATATATTATTTAAGATTTTAATGTTTTAAATTCATAGCTATGTAACATGACTTTGGACGAACAGCTGAAGTGCACTATATAAAGATTGGTAGTCAATGGTAGCATTAATGACTGCGAGACACTTGTGCCTGCGGGCACTACCCAACCAACTACTAATGCATCAAGACCTATTGAAGAGAGAAAAATTCGGGATATGACGTGTTTACTGTACTGCACCATCATGGCGACATCTCCTCACGGTTCTGTTCAGGGCTCAGGCTCAACCCAGTATTTTTATCAATATAGTATTTTGAAAGTAATCGGTTACATTCTTTCCATTGCCGGAGTGTTCTTCATTTACGTTCTTCATTCAAGTGTTTAATGAAAGTTTAAGTTTTCTTTTACATACTTTGCACTTCTAGTACAGGGTGGCCCCAGGATGGGCCTGTTGTATAAGGCCTTCAATTTATTTCCATATCACATATTGTCGGAATAGGTTTACCGTTTTCTACAATCACATAAAATTGTATGCACTTTAGTATTTGTAAAACACTTATCTTTCAGAGAGACATGCCTCCTCTCTCAGAGTCAGAGAGACAGGCCTCCTCTCTCAGAGTCAGAGAGACATGCCTCCTGTCTCAGAGTCAGAGAGACAGGCCTCCTCTCTCAGAGAGACAGACCTCCTCTCTCAGAGAGACAGGCCTCCTCTCTCAGAGAGACAGGCCTCATCTCTCAGAGAGACAGGCCTCCTCTCTCAGAGAGACAGGCCTCCTCTCTCAGAGAGACAGGCCTCCTCTCTCAGAGAGACAGGCCTCCTCTCTCAGAGAGACAAGCCTCCTCTCTCAGAGAGACAGCCCTCCTCTCTCAGAGAGATAGCCCTTCTCTCTCAGTGAGACAGCCCTTCTCTCTCAGAGAGACAGGCCTCCTCTCTCAGAGAGACAGGCCTCCTCTCTCAGAGAGGCAGGCCTCCTCTCTCAGAGAGACAGGCCTCCTCTCTCAGAGAGACAGGCCTCCTCTCTCAGAGAGACAGGCCTCCTCTCTCAGAGAGACAGGCCTCCTCTCTCAGAGAGACAGGCCTCCTCTCTCAGAGAGACAGGCCTCCTCTCTCAGAGAGACAGGCCTCCTCTCTCAGAGAGACAGGCCTCCTCTCTCAGAGAGACAGGCCTCCTCTCTCAGAGAGACAGGCCTCCTCTCTCAGAGAGACAGGCCTCCTCTCTCAGAGAGACAGGCCTCCTCTCTTAGAGAGACAAGCCTCCTCTCAGAGAGACAGGCCTCCTCTCTTAGAGAGACAGGCCTCCTCTCTCAGAGAAACAAGCCTCCTCTCTCAGAGAGACAGGCCTCCTCTCTCAGAGAGACAGGCCTCCTCTCTTAGAGAGACAGGCCTCCTCTCTCAGAGAGACAGGCCTCCTCTCTCAGAGAGACAGGCCTCCTCTCTCAGAGAGACAGGCCTCCTCTCTCAGAGAGACAGGCCTCCTCTCTTAGAGAGACAAGCCTCCTCTCAGAGAGACAGGCCTCCTCTCTTAGAGAGACAGGCCTCCTCTCTCAGAGAAACAAGCCTCCTCTCTCAGAGAGACAGGCCTCCTCTCTCAGAGAGACAGGCCTCCTCTCTTAGAGAGACAGGCCTCCTCTCTCAGAGAGACAGGCCCCCTCTCTCAGAGAGACAGGCCTCCTCTCTCAGAGAGACAGGCCTCCTCTCTCTCAGAGAGACAGCACCATTATTATTCTTTATGTTATACGTTTCTGTATTTTGCATTTAAGTATAGTAAACGAATGAGAATAACTTCACTTCACATCATATAATCACATTTCAATACAAGGGACAACAATCATTGGCATTGGCATTTACATTAGTAAAATTAGAATAGTATTTGGCTTCCTTTGTGATTAACCAAGCCTACAATCTACTATGGAATATGTTTACACCCAACCAAATGGCTTCCCTAATGGTTTATTATCTACGATGAGTTGCAGTTGGAGACCCATACATACATTGTGACAGTGATACCCCCCAACCCATGTACTTTGCTTTAACACACCCGCATCTCAATAGCACACCCCGAACTTAGGGTGATATTTTTGCATTTAACTTCATCATTTACAGCGTGGGATGCCACACACCATGACATGAATTAAGGGTATTCGATTTTAACAATTGAATAACTGTATCTAGGTCATTGTTTTCATGCGGCAGGCGGCAGAAAATTTAATATAATGATAATAAATTGAAAGTTATTGACTATGGAACTAGGTAGACAGTTGTAATTCATTTCATTTTAAATTTCTGGTTATAAAATAATGTTGTTGTTTACTATAGTCGAGTCGATAAGCATAAATCCCAAATTAAATTCGTTATCAATCCACACCACAATTTTTTGGATTCTATATTACCTTTTTAATGCCAAGAATAATTAATCTATAAGAATTTATTTTTGGAAAATATAAATTTATTCATGAAATTTATACGTAAATCAGCTTAATAGATGCCAAATGAAAGGAACATGTTTATTTATTCCTTACATTATTTATTCCTTACTTTATTTATTCCTTACTTTATTTATTCCTTACTTTAATTATTCCTTACTTTATTTATTCCTTACTTTATTTATTCCTTACTTTATTTATTCCTTACTTTATTTATTCCTTACATTATTTATTCCTTACTTTATGTATTCCTTACTTTATTTATTCCTGACTTTATTTATTCCTTACTTTATTTATTCCTTACTTTATTTATTCCTTACTTTATTTATTCCTTACTTTATTTATTCCTTACTTTATTTATTCCTTACTTTATTTATTCATTACTTTATTTATTCCTTACTTTATTTATTCCTTACTTTATTTATTCCTTACTTTATTTATTCCTTACTTTATTTATTCCTTACTTTATTTATTCCTTACTTTATTTATTCCTTACTTTATTTATTCCTTACTTTATTTATTCCTTACTTTATTTGTTACTTACTTTATTTATTCCTTACTTTATTTATTCCTTACATTATTTATTCCTTACTTTATTTATTCCTTACTTTATTTATTCATTACTTTATTTATTCCTTACTTTATTTATTCCTTACTTTATTTATTCCTTACTTTATTTATTCCTTACTTTATTTATTCCTTACTTTATTTGTTACTTACTTTATTTATTCCTTACTTTATTTGTTACTTTCTTTTTGTAAAATATAACTAGGTACTGGTACTATAGTATCTGTTACGTTTTTGGTTGTATAGGCCTAATGTATCTCTACAGTAATATCGTTATGTTTATGTAATATCATATCATATCGCATCACAATTGGTGTATAATAATACAATATGTTGTATCAACCAGGATATGGTGGCATGTAATAATGAAAATATGTTATCCTTTAAAAGGGATAGATATGGTTAGTTTATTTCAATTATATTTCATTTTCAGTCTTTAAGCAGGAACTGGCATCGAATCGAATCAAAAGCAATTTTTCGTCTTAGATTTCCCATATATTTTTCGATTCGATTTCGATTCGACTCGGGTAAAAAATTTCGTCTTCGATTCGATTATTCGACCTTTGAATATTAACTTAATTATTTGTCATTAAATATAGGCCTATATTATAAATTTTATTCTTAAATTGTTACTTTGAATTGGAACTTCTTAAATTTAATCACAATGGTTGAAAGAGCATCGAAGTAGAAAATGTTTGCAAGTACTGTAATTAGTGCAAAATCAATTCACACCTCAAAAGTAATTGTAACTTTTTAGTGTTGTGTGCACTGTGTACACCAAAACATAATTCAATATCCAATATTAGTTTATGTAAGAAGTTAAGCGGCTCTCTAATTACGTAATAAATATTCGGGAACACTAATGGATTTAAAATTGTGTAAGGCAGCATCAGGTGTTGAATACTAGGCCTACAATAATTTTAATTGCAGTAACCATGGAAGCAATAGAGTAAAATACCATAAATAATATAGTAACAATGTGTTGGCAAGCTGTATTTTTCGAGGTGTTTGTTATTATACATAGAGAGATATGAGATATTAATTTCAAGAAAAAATACGCGATTCCTAAATTTGTACACTACCCGGTTAAAAAGTGCGCATGTGATGGGATTGGTCCTGCAGTTGCGCCAATAAAAGATAAGTTATTTTCGGTAAAATAAACTTATCATTCGAGGTTAAGACCCCTAGATCCCTTCCTATAATAAATGTATAATAACAAACACCTCGAAAAATACAGCTTGCCAACACATTGTTACTATCAATAATAAAAAATCAGGGGTTAATAAAATTGGCAGCTGGCTTTGAAATTAATACTCCATATCTCAAGAACCTGTGGCCTAGTGGTTGTAGTCTCGGCTTCCACCTCGAGGTCCCAGGTTCGAATCCGACACCACGCTGATGAGACCCAGTAAGGTCGAAACGCGTACGTGGTTTGGAGAGATATGAGATATTAATTTCAAGAAAAAATACGCGATTCCTAAATTTGTACACTACCCGGTTAAAAAGTGCGCATGTGATGGGATTGGTCCTGCAGTTGCGCCAATAAAAGATAAGTTATTTTCGGTAAAATAAACTTATCATTCGAGGTTAAGACCCCTAGATCCCTTCCTATAATAAATGTATAAATAATATATGTACATTATTCCATTAGGGATCAGGGGGTGGGGTGAGTACCCGACAAGAATGTAGCAGAACATGGGTGAGTTTGGTTCCCCAAACACGTCTTTGTAACCTGCTCCTTTACTAACCTGGTCCTTTAAAAGGCAATGGGACCGAAGGCTCTTTGAGAGCTAACGCGACTTTACCTCTTTGTTTAGTACAGAGGGTCTTTGGTCTTTACTTTGTACTCACCCAGCAGATCACTACTATTGATTGTATTATAGTTATTGACTAGCATTGGAAGTCCTGAATTTCTATTCATCAAGTTGAAGTTGTGGTATATTACAGTACGCCCCCCTCACACGTAGCAAATAATTGTTTCTGCAATTTGTTTCTCAAACTTGATGCTGGAATCCTCACACGCGGTAAACTTTTTTCTCAAAAAAATAACAGTTAATTCAAAGTAAATAGTTAACATGTCCACTCACACACGGGAAACTTGTTGCTCAAGAAAATTTGTTCAATCACTTTGTAGCGTTATGACACGAGTATATTTATGTACCGAGCGAGCGCAGCGAGGGAGGTTTACATAAATAAACAAGGGTCTTTAACGCTGAAAAGTTATCTTTGCAAACAATGATGTATGTAATTTTGTTACATTATGTCAACTTAATCAGCGTTCGGTATATGAAGAAAGGATTTTATGGATACTCATTTATACATTTTAATCTGTACTATATCAATATAAGTGAAGTTTATTAACAGCTATACAGTATTAATTATCTAATATCTTAATAATCTCCTGCATGGATATGATAAATCAGTAATCCATCTTGATTATAGTCGACTGAATCTAACTGAGTCACCGTCTGTGTCCGTTAAGTTTTACTGAACACTGTCGCCATTTTCTTTCATTTTCTTTTCTATTGGACATTTCGCCAAAATGGCGAAATGTAATCCCACACTCCCACCTCCCTGGCTTGCCCCACTCTCCTCGTTCAAGGCGTCCACCCCCATGGCTCGCCTCACTCACCTCGTCCAAGGCCTCATCCACTCTCACCTCCATGGCTCGCCCCACTCACCTCGTTCAAGCCGTCCCCCACTTCCACCTCCATGGCTCGCCCCATTCACTTCGTTCAAGGTCTCCTCCACCCCCACTTCCATGGCTCGCCCCACTCACATCGTTCAAGGCGTCCTCCACTCCCACCTCCATGGCTCGCCTCATTCTCCTCGTTCAAGGTCTCCTCCACTCCCACCTCCACGGCTCGCTCCACTCACCTAGCTAGTCCCGTCACTGCAAACTGGATAATAAAGCAGCACTCATTAACATAAATGGAAATAATGCATTTTAGAATACGGTAATTGAAGTTGTTTTCCATGTTATTGATTACTTTGCAGCGTTCCGTCCTGCGAGTAATTCACCAGAACGCTGTTTTAAGTTGACATAATGTAACAAAAATAAGTAGTTAACATGTCCTTAATTTATTTGTATTATCAAATTATCTAATATTAGCTACCTGTCCGCGGTAGTACATAAAAATGTGATGTAATAAAAGTTGTTAAAGATGTTGCAGAGGAATATAGTTGTTTTATAAAAACGTTGCAGCAACTTATTGCTGGATTCCTCACACATAGAAACTGTTGTAGCGAAATGTTTCTGAGTGTCCAGCAATTGCTGACCCCTCACACGGAACAACTTTTGTTTCAGAAACAAGTTTCAGAAACAAAAGTTGCTCCGTGTAGTGGTTTAAGAGGACCATTAGTCATTGCCCAAAGTTTATTATATTTTATTTATAAAACTACTACTCTGAAATTTTAATGTAAAGCTGCTGAACATTTTGGTATAAGTTATATGAAAAATAATAAAGTAGTAGAGTATTTAGTGATGAAATATGTCAAAAAATTTAAATAAGAAAAAAGTTAAAACACACTATTTCTATAAATCACATAATTAATAAATTAATCTAGGCTGTGATTTTGTTTAATTTTCAAGAGTCGAATCTAATCGAATATTTTCTTTCGATTTTCGATTCGGTTTCGGTATTTTTCGATTCGATTCGATTTCTGATGTGTTGCCCGTAGCAAAGTTGATGCTTGCTGGTTGCCCGTAGCAACCGATGACGGTGGGAAGTTGTCCGTAACCACCTGTTTTCGCAGCTGGGTTGCCTGTAGCAACCGATTACGCTGAATGTTAGCCTGTATCTGGATGGTTGCCAGTAGCAACCGACGTCACTGGAGGGTTTCCATTAGCAACCAATGATGCTGTTCGGTTGCTCATAGCAAGCGTTGACGCTGGCGGGTTGCCCGTAGTAAATGATGACGCTGTAGGTTTATCCGTCGCAATTGCATTTTTGCAGACTGAAGTTATAGACGTCAGTATATCAGAACGAATATCCATTACCTTATATTCGAAGAAACTTAAAAACACATCAGCCAGCCATCGACTTATCGTCATTATGCGTCGGCAGATTGCTTTTATTATTAACGGCGAATAAAATCGAGACTAGAAACGCAAACATTGAATTTTATTTTATTTTCCACTACCAAATCGCGCAGGGCGACATATTTTCCAACTTTATATTTTAATTTAAAATTTTTACTATCAAAGACAAAATGTACAAATATTAATATACCACACGTCTGATGCTATATCTAATACTTGATAATGTGATTTAAAAGTATTTATGTCCGAAACTCCTTAAGCAATAAAAGTATTTATGTCCACAACTCCTTAAGCAATAAAAGTTTCCGTCGTGTGAGAAATCTGGCAACATATTTCTGAAAGAAGTCGCGCATCAAAAATTGCACTAATATTCTATATATTAATATAAATACTATGTTATAGAATTCCTTTGGTTGCACTTGTGAGGCTGACCCTAAAAGTTGGTCACTGCCCCAAAGTATAGCATCCTAACAAGTGTTCTTTCTTATATTTGACAGCATCAGACAGACACAGACATACAGACAGACAAACATGATTCTGACAAACATGAAAACTGACATCGGAAATGAAATCACCGACATGGAAAACCCCCAAAGTGAAACTTTTATCTAATTATTCTGCTTTTTTATAATTGAGAAACAACAGACAGACAGACATACTTGATTTAGACAAACCCGAAAACTGGCATCGGAAATTAAATTACCGACTTGGAAAACTTTTGATACTTTTAGTAAACTATTGTGCTTTTGTTATATTCTACAACCTAAAATTAGAAAAGACGGACAAACTGACAGTCAGGCACCAAGAATGTAAAGGAGAAACAGCACTGATATAAAATACCGCATGGAATATTCAATGTACATTAAATCGAGGTCCTGTAACTAATTTAGGTAGAATATTGTTTAGTTGTTTCCACAGATGTATATAATGCATTCGACTTGTTGCTATGAAATTATATTGTATTATTTCTATTTTTGCATATTTTAGGATATATTCATGAAACAGACAACTGAGAGTTGATTTGGAAAATGGACCACATAGCACGTCATAATCCTCCCCCGATTCCTCCACGTAAAATTACATTAAAAACCGATGTTTCCACTATGAGTACAAAGGATGTGGTTACAACTCCTGAGGAATCCGAAGGAGAAAAATCCTATATTAGTGTATGGAACACAACTAGTAAACCGTTACTTCCTAAACGTCGTCTAAGAAGTCCAAATGCCCAGGCCAGTAGTCCTCCCAGCCATTCACGCAATAGGATTAATAGCTTTGGTATCAGCCCTCAACAATTACCAGACAGCCTTGATTTTAGTGGTTATCATGTTATTTCGGTAAAATCAAAATCTGAAGAAGAATTTGCTCGGAATCAAAATAGTGAACCAGATACTTCTTATTTATCCAGTAAAGCTGAAGGCTATCACCGTATTGTTCCAGGTGAACAAAAGTCTCCCCCCTATGATAATGTATTTCAAGACAATCTTGATCAGAGCCAATGTGATGTCCATCAACGTTTTCAACATAGAAGTTGCAGCGAAGACGTTCCTACTAACAGAAGATACTCAACTTTCAAACCTGAACCCAAACCTCGATTATCTGAAGGAACAATTTCAGATGATTTTAATTCTCTTCAAAATCAACCAGAATTATCATGGTCATTAGAGGCAAATCCTCCATCAATACAGCAAGGAAACAATGATGCTAAGGCTGAATATAATGATGATATTATTGATTCTGGTGAATTTAGTGACTCTGGATTTAAACAAAGTCAGTTTTCCCCACCACGTTGGAGCTGTTCCACTCCTGACTTGTTGGATGTAGAGGATATGACTACAACAAACTTGAATCGTGACATTTCTAAATCAATTGAGTACCTTTCTCCAGATGAATTAGATTTTACTGGAATCAGCATGAGTGACATCCGGCCTCCATTGCCAAAGCGAAAAGAGCCTGCAATGGAAATTAACATTCCTTTTTCATTCAAATCAGCATTAAAAAGGTCTGATTTGCGACAATCATTGCGTAAAACTCGCTTGTCTGATATGTATTCAAAAGTACAGAAACCATTCAAATTACCACCAAAGTCAAGGGAGATATTTAAACCATGGGTTAATATATATCAGCCACAGTTTGTTGCTGATACTGCAGCAAAGTCTGGCTTCTGTCAACTCTTGGAACACCAGAAACTCAACACAAACTCATCAGAAATAGACTCCAGTGATTTAGGGTCTTTATCTGTATCCTATGAAAAACCTCTCGAAATTTCCCAATCAAGTAGTACATATGACCTACTTCAGGATTGCGTTACGGGTTTACCAGAAATAAAAGAGGACGAAGTTGCACATCATACACCTGCTATTTCATATCCGAAGGAGAGACCAGATTCCATTTCTTATGATCTGAATACCTCTACTACAGAACATTCTATCATTCGGACTATATCAATGTTGCCACAATCCCAACGTCTTGGTAAAAAATCTGGATTGTTATTTATCTTAGACAATAAATCTTGGCAGAAGAGATGGGTTACTGTTGATGATAATGAATTGGGTATTTATAACTCAAATGACTACAAGCATATCATAAAGGTGATCCCTGTCACAGCTATCAGCTTAGTTCGCAATGAGGTTAAGATTACTGATTCAGCTAGACCTAACAGAATATACTTAGAACTTGTTGATGGGAGAGTAATTTCTATGGCAGCAACAGATAACTTTGAAATGTCTGTCTGGTCTAACATAATTATGAGACATGTGGTTGCAAAAATGAAGTTGCAATCCCCTATCTACAGGTTGGGTGGATCTATGAGTGACCCTGATAAACAAGGCCATGTTAGAGTGGATGACAAGAAAAGGTATGCAGTGATAAAGGGTTATAGGATGAATTTTTATGAAAATGATAATGACTACTTCTTGGCATGCGTATCCATGGACATCAATTTCAAATCTATAATTTATACAGTGAAGCAACTGTCACCAACCAAATTACAATGCATTTGCCATTCAGGGAGCTTCATTATAACAGGGGAAGATGAATCAGATACTGATAGTTGGAAGTCTGCTATAGAAGAATCTATTTATTGTGGTCTTTCTGATGATTCATACTTAAAGGCAGTTCAAGAAAATGTGACCAACACATATTGTGCAGATTGTAGGAATAACAAAGCAGTTTGGGCATCTGTTAATATATGTGTTACCCTCTGTGATCACTGTGCCGGCCTTCATAGAAAATTTAGCATTTCTAAAATTCATTCTCTGAGAATGGATAAAAAGATTTGGCAGCCGAATGTGATAGCATTATTTAAACATTGTGGTAATGGGTTTCTAAATGAAATATGGGAGGTTAATGTACCAGATAGTGCAGTAATTTCACCAGACTGCAGTGATGAACAACGACATGACTTTGTACATCAAAAGTATACTTTGAGGCAATTTATGGACATTCCAGAACAGTACTCTGATAATGAGTATCTAAATTTCATGTTAAATGATAGCGTTAAAAACGATAAAGATCTTAAAAAAACAATGCAGTTTGTATTTTGTGGTGCAGACATTCTTGCTGTAGATAATGATGGCTTGACTCCTTTAGATGTTGCGAGAAAGTATGGACAGACTCTCACTGAAACATTTCTTTCACTGAATGGTGGTGCTGGAAATGGCTCTAAATTTATATCCATCAACTGCCTCTTAGAAAGCTTAGAAGAATGGAATAACTCAGTAAGATTACATGCTGAAGGAGTTGTTTACCTAAAAGAAGGACGGCATATAAATAAAAGGTGGGCAATTTTAAAGCACAATTTATTTGAAATGTTTAATGAAAAGGGGGCACCAAATTCAGCTATACGCCTTTGTTTAGTTATGAGGGATCATCAAAGAGACTGCGAAGGAGAGTGTGTGGCTATCATTTCTGGTTCATCCAATGATCACAACCCACCATCCTATCTTCTCGATAAGTATTCCATCGAGATGTTGAACAAAAATGGGAAGTCATTGATATTTATTGTTGAAGATGCTCAGGAGAATTTTAATTGGATGGAAAATTTGAGTAAATCCGCCACTTCTCCCAGATCATGGGGGAAAGAGGATGACATGGTATTGGCAAAACCTATTATCCATGCTGGTTTCTTACAGTGGAAAATTATCAACAGCCCTCACTGGCGCAAAGATTGGTTTATATTAAGAGGAAAATCATTGTTCTATTTTGATACTGATAAAAAAGCTTATGAAGAAATTGATCTTAGAAAAGTCACTGGAACCTCCCCACGAAATAGATCGGAAATTATTAGCGATGGTACCCATTTTACGATGATGCAATATAACAAGGTATTCGAAATGAAGGGAATGTGTGCACGAGACACTTGTGCGTGGTTTGATAGCATAGTAATTGCCTCCACAGTCCAGGGTAGTGTCTTCCATGAACAACAACTTACCATGGCCGATATTCCAGTTTATATTGATGTTTGCATTAACCATATATGCATGAATGGTATTCAAAGTGAAGGTATATATAGGCAGGCTGGTGTTAAGTCCAAAATAAACAGGCTGAAAGAGCAATTGTTAGGTGATGCCAGACGTGTTGCCATAGACCAATCGGAATACATGATCAACGATGTTTGTGGAGCTTTAAAACAATACTTCAGAGAGCTACCTGAGGCTGTAACAACTAATGCATTATATGAACAGTGGCTGGTTGTTGCAGGTTACAGTGATGACTATATGGAAGATAAAATGGGTTGGTATCACTACCTAATGAATGAGTTGCAACTGGCTAAACCATTAAACTACAATGTTTTACGTTTTCTAATTGGTCATTTAAAAGATGTGGCCCGTTTTAAATTGCAAAACAAAATGGCTATTTACAATTTAGCTACTGTTTTTGCTCCTTCTCTAATTTTTCACAGTGATGACTCAAACACTCACACTAGTACGGGGGATAAGTTATCATCGCCAGATTTAGCAGGAACTGAAATGAAAATACGTTGCATAGAATTTTTAATCACTCATTATAAAGAGGTTTTCAAAGTCTCTGATGAAGATATCAAGAAGGAGAATGATCTTTTAGATGCGATGATACGAATGAGCACCGCATGGTTACCACAGTTCAATTCACGTGAGGAATCATTGTTTCAAGTAGAGATTCTCCTATTTGCTATCAATGGGAAGCAAACCAGCGTTCACATCAACAGTAGATCTACAGCAAACGAAGTTCTTAAAATTATTGCGAAGCGAGAGAAATTAAACTTTGATGATATTTGTCTCCATGAAAACTTGAATGGCGGGGATATATCTCGACCTTTGACCAACTCAGAGAATGTTCTCAATGTGCTCACGGAATGGAGATTTCTTCCCACCTCTAATAACTTTCTTATTGTCAAAGGAAACGATATTTTTGCCACCATAAATGCAAAGTTTAAGGGGGTATATGGTATAGATACAACAATGCAATATTGTGGGAGTAAGGATGCCAAAAAGTTTGTACTAGTCCACACGTGTATTGAAGACGAGTTAATTAAATGTTATCGATTCAAAGATTTCAGTAAACCTCCACTAGCAACATGGCCCTTGGACTCAGTACTGGTATATATTTACTCGGTGGCAGAGAAACGCATGAAACTCCCAAAAGGCTACAAACATTGCATAGCTTTGCACACAATTAACAATGACAACTTCAGTTTATTGGCATCGAAGACAGATGAAGACCCGTTTATCTTAATGGCAGCGATTCATAACACCAAAGCCTATGGAATGAATGCGCCTTTCACAACTCCTGCGGCATCCACCCATCCGATCTCCATAGGTAGAATATCGGAAAGTGACGACAGTCAGATGGGTGACGCACAACTCAACCAATCATCGTTGTGAACCTACCTCGGCATTGATAGATTTAATAAATTTCCCACGAATTCCAACCATATGAAGCCTAAGTTAAGTTTATTCTGAAATGGTTGCATATTGGTTTTGTATCCAGAATTTATCAACTCCGTCTTCGTTGGCTAAACGCAATTTTTAACACATTATCATCTTTAATGGAACCTTTGCAAATTATCAATTTAATCTCAGTGATAATTTAAAATTAAATACCTTTAAGGGCGGTGATATTATATATATTACAAGTATCAATGTAATTAGTTATATTTTACTGTAGAATATTTTACTCTTACAAATTTACGAATTACAAGATTGCTCTTTTTCGATAAATTCGACCTTACAAGTTGATAGTGGGATATAAACATATTTCTCGGTATACTAGGTGAACTGAATTGAACTGCAGTGAATGTTGTTGTCGTGAAAGAGACCATCACTAATTAGTCGAAAAAACGAGATAATTAGTCATGGGACTCCGAGAGGTTGTTGGCGACGACGGAGTAGTTTCTGTGATTTCGAGTGATGTAATGGAATTATTTTCACATGTAAATAAAATTGTTTATTTTCCCTTATATGCAGAAGCGGAAAATAAACTTTGTAATCAATTATTCTTATACTGAGCTGATGATTATTTATTTAAACTAATTATTTCCAGCATACGAAACTAAAAAGAGTGTCCAAAATTAGAAGACCACCAGCATACGAAACTAAAATTAGTGTCCAAATTAGAAGACCACCAGCATACGAAACTAGAATTAGTGTCCAAAATTAGAAGACCACCAGCATACGAAACTAGACTTAGTGTCCAAAATTAGAAGACCACCAGCATACGAAATTAAATTTACGGTCCAAAATTAGAAGACCACAAGCATACGAAACTGAGAGCCGTATACAAAATTAGAAAACCACCAGCATACGAAACTAAATTCGAAATTCGAAGTATCCAAAATTAGAAGACCACAAGCATACGAAACTAAATTTACTGTCCAAAATTAGAAGACCACAAGCATACGAAACTAAAATTAGTGTCCAAAATTAGAAGACCACCAGCATACGAAGCTAAAACCAGTGTCCAAAATTAGAAGACCACCAGCATAAGAAACTAAATTTAGTGTCCAAAATTAGAAGACCACCAGCATACGAAACTAAAAACCGTATTCAAAATTAGAAAAGCAGCATACGAAACTAAATTTACTGTCCAAAATTAGAAGACCACCAGCATACGAAACTAAAGTTACTGTCCAAAATTAGAAGACCACAAGCATACGAAACTAAATTTACTGTCCAAAATTAGAAAACTACCAGCAGACGAAACTAAAAACCGTATTCAAAATTAGAAAAGCAGTATACGAAACTAAATTTACTGTCCAAAATTAGAAGACCACCAGCATACGAAACTAAATTTACTGTCCAAAATTAGAAGACCACCAGCATACGAAACTAAATTTACTATCCAAAATTAGAAAACCACCAGCATACGAAACTAAATATCCTGTCCAAAATTAGAAAACCATCAGCATACGAAACTAAATTTACTGTCCAAAATTAGAAGACCACCAGCATACGAAACTAAAGTCAGCGTCCAAAATTAACACATCAGGGAAAGGATCAGAATAAACTATAACAATGCGATGTGTAACAAATGGTGATTTGGCTAATTTTATTTATACTGTATTTTCGAATAAAATTACATATATCAAATCAGTGTACACTCGATAATATTCTAATTTCTATTATATTTCACTAAAACTATTATATTTCACTAAAGTTAACTTTTATTCCAGTAAAAGTCATTAAGATTTGTAGAACTCGATGAGGGGGGGGGGGGGGGGGGGGGTGGTATAATAAGGGGAATCAGCGGATGTCGTCTGCTCTAATATCTTCTCTATTCTAAAGCAATAAACTATATTCAAGAACACAGGTTACAATACCTTGCAGCCTATTAGCCGAAAGCTATTTCAAGTAAAGCATCAGTATATCTATTTATTAAACAGTAAAACAGTTAATAAAGTATGCTTTATTAAACAGTTAATAAAGTATGCTGTATTAACCGCCCGTCCCGGGATATCTAATTTACTGAGCATGCACAGTTTGCTGGGAACGGGAAGTTAATTTATTTATTTTCTGTAAAATATTACATTAAATGTAATATTTTTTAATATTTGTAATATTTTATTTTTCTCGATAAAGTGTAGTGTCATTGTTATATAACGCACCACGAGATCATTTCACACGTGGCGAATATCAATAGAAAGCGGAGAGTCTGCGCATCTTTTGACTCTACAATTAATTAAATTCATGGTGATAAACATTGTTAAAATTAATCAATTCACAATTATATACTGACCTGACCGGTATGCAAGTAGTAGGCCTACTGAACCACTAAGCCCTATCCACCTATTCCATTTCTGAATCAGAGTATTGAGGATTGCTGTATTGCAGCTTGAGTTCATTAAGTTAAAATGTGTACAGGTCAGCAGTAGTGTATGAGTGGTACAGCGGTTTGTTTACTCAACTTAATGAACTTAAGTAACAGTACACCAATAGGCCTACTCCGATACTGCAATGCAGTAGGTGGCTAGGAGGGCTGAGTTGGTGAATGCTTGCATTCGGAGTTAGGCAATCTACCAAGTTTGCAAAATTTTATCAATGTTCATGATCATGAATTTAAGTAATTGTAGTGTTAAAAGACGCCCAAGACGCTCCGCTTTCAATTGATATAAGCCACATGTGAAATGATTGAGATTAAATGTGTATTTGAATGGATCTAAAATCACCCTCCATAGAAACCTATATAAGAATTTATCTGAGAACTGCGTGACGTATGCAGCAGCCAATCACAGCCGATTTTCAAAATTTGCTTCCCGGGCTTACTTCAACCCGCCAATTCGACCGTTTCCACGTGTTTTTACAAAAATCCCCCTCGCCACTCGATTTAGGGCACCTTGTTACCCCTTATTCGATTGTTTCTAGCCCAACAATTTTTTCGCGCACCAACCCTATTGTTAAAATTATATTTGTTTTAATAATTATTATATTTGTATGATACCGACACATTTGAAAAGTAAAAAAATTAGACAAGCAAAATGTCATCTACTGAAGTATATTTCATCTAATAAAAAAGCAAACCTTGTTTGACTATAATTCATAAAAAAAATGTAGCAATAATTAATGATAGCTACCTAAATTATCTGCGATAATTTAATGATAATATTTCCCCCCTGTAAATTTAAAGTTTATTTACCACTACTGCGCCATAGGGGGGTAATTAGGTAAATTTTTAACTATGCCGAAAGTTTTATTAGTAGAGCAGTTGTGAAACTACACGTTCCCGCATGGTATCGAAACGTGACATTTATATTGGTGTCATTCATTCTATAAATCAATCAACTCAACAAATCAATCAACCCAATTAATCAATCAACCCAATTAATCAATCAACCCAATCAATCTATCAACCCAATCAATCAATCATTCATTTAGTTCTCAATGGCTTTCTAACGTGTTCTTTTCCACGCTGTGTTATTTTTGGGACCTGATTATATCTTGGTTTTTATTTCGGTTAATATTTGCCAGTTTTATTATTTTGAAACTATTTCTTTTGTTGTCACGATTTTAATTATGTATCCGGAACGTTGTTTATTCAGAACTACATTGAAAAAATTAATAATCAACAAAATCTGAATGCTATTTTACTGTATTCTGAATGTTATCAGAATGTAAGTAATGTACTATTTTAAAAAAATGTGTTATAGTTTACAATTAACAGTTAGGCGCAATGTGATGTCTCAGTATCCTATTGTACGGCTTTGGAACCAGAAGTAAGAAATGTATCTAAAACTCCAATTAATAATGATAATAAATTAATTTATTTTGTTGTATAATCACGTTTTCTACCATATATCATTCACTATGTATGTATGTATGTTCTATAATATGTCGAAATGTTTGTAAATTTAAAATGTTATCAAGAAGTTCAATTCTATTATTGAAGGATGACTTTCATTTTATAATAATAATATCGATTTATTGGGATTCCCTTATTGGTAGTAACGCCAGTATTACCAAGTAGCAGACGGAACTGGAACTGTTGCAATATTAATACATTTATTAACAACGAGCCAGGCCAGGGCGTAAGTCGTTGTGGGTATAAACTTATTTATTGCATGGAAGTGAAATAAAATAGCTTTATATCCCTTGTAACTCATTGATGTGTAATCTCGCAAGTTCATTTGCCAAATTCTACATCTTGGGTCGTTAAACAATAATTTTATTTCCATGATATTTTTAACTACAAATTTCTCATCATGTTTTTCACGTTATGCGTTTCGAAATGTTACAATAATTGTGGAATGTAATTGAATACAAACTTGCTGCTGGAACTAACTGTAGGGTTGTTAGTGAAAACACGGGCGAAATCGCATAAACGTCCGCGTCTGATAACTCATGAACTGTCTCCTCCTTGAATGGCTCACTATCAACCTGAATCATGTTTTCAAATTTTAATTAAACCAATTTTTTATTAAACCAAAATATTTCCTTCGAAAAAACATATCTCACCTCATCTCGAATTCCATGTCCAATGATCTACCAAGTTAGCAAAAGCGTCATGTACTGTACTAAGTCAGAAAAAGAGCCATTATGTGCCAAGTGCGCGAGAGCAAAGTGGACACCCAAAGTGGAGTGTTTAACAACAACAAGGACTTCTCGCTAGAAAGGTCTCGCTACTCGGACCTAATACAGTAATACCACGAGAATCAGTATCGTACCACTATCTCAATTCCACGAAACGAACCGAATCCGGAGTGGTACTGTTAGCGGTAATTGTATAGCCGTTATTGGCCTAGATGAATTATTAATAATTATTATGTAATACTTGCGTCGACGTCAAGTTATAGTCAATTTCTATGTTGAATTTCAATGTGAAGTTATGCTAGCAATAATTTAATTATTTTGGCCTATCGGCATGTTGTAAATCAAAAAGTTATTAGTTTTAAACAAAATCGCAATGTTTCAACTTTGGAATAAATAAAGTAAATGACAATAAAATAGGCCTATATACACAATAACCCTTAATACAAGAACCATTTTTAGGGGGTCGGAGACCCCACCCCCCTATTTTTTTTCAAATTTCAATAAAATGCTAAGAAATTTGGTATGATGATAGATCGACACCTTTTCTTACTGGTGGCCTGGCCGGATTTTTTAATTTATGAGCTATTTCGATACAACAGGCCGTTAAAAATCGTCTATTTCGCAATATTTAGCCACCTCCGTCGGCATTATTTTTCGTCTTTGGAATGAGATCTAGATATCATTAGATCCACCTTCATCTGCAGATTCCGATTCCGAATCTGAAACTCGTTGTAAATTTCACAAAGAACTTCCGTAGATATTATCCAAATACTAAGGTGTAAATTTTGTCACGTAAATCGCTATAATTCTAATGTTTTTTTTACTAAATTCTAGAATATTAATTATGGGTGATGAAAAAACAAGATGGAGAGTTTTAAACGCTCAGCTTAATAATAACTAATATTCTAGAATAAAGACAACAAAACATCAGAATTGTAGCGATTTACGTTTCTAAATTTACACATTAGTATTTTGATAATATCTTAACCAATTTTTGGTTAAACTTAAAATGGTTTTCAGATTTGGAATCTACAGACGAAGGCGCTTCGAATGATATCTAGATTACATTTCAAAGACGTAAAATAAAGTCTACGGAGGTCGTTAAACATTGCTAAATAGACATTTTTTAAGGACTTGTATGGAAATAACTGAGAAATTGGAAAATCCGGCCAGGCCACCACTAAAGAAAAGGTGTCGATCTATCATCATACCAAATTTCGTAGCATTTTATTGCAATTTGAAAAAAATTATGGGGGGGGGGGGGGGGGGGGGGCTCCGACTCCCCTAAAAATGGTTGTTGTATTAAGGGTTATAGTGTATATTTATGTTTTTAATTAATAAACACATTAAATGAATATTTAGACCACGACTATGTGACACGACGTGTAATCATTATATGTTCTAGAACTTGGATTTAGTTATACTATTTTGCTGTTCTCTTTCTGTGACTGTTTTTCCTGTACACCCGTGAGTGTTTTTTCATTAGCTAAATTTCCAGGCGGAATCATATGGTTGGGTAATTCAGAAGTAAGCTCAACTCCCTCAAATTTCATATCCGTGATATACATGGCAAGCGAGAAGTCTTCCTGTGTCCAAAAACAATTAATATGTTTCAGTTAAATAGTAAGTAATATTATCCGAATAAGAAGTACTTTTTCACTAATATAAATTGACTGAAATGAAACTAAAATAATCGTATAATTGTGTTAACACACCTTATTTAGGAAGTTATCTTTATCATAATCAGCTAACTTCCATAAACCATGTCCTGGAATACACCATGACCCGTAATACAGTGTCATTTTCTGCTGACACGGACCCCCCCCCCCCCCCCCCCCCAAATTTTTCTTCAAATCTTTATCATATTGCTTGAAATTTGAAACACAACTACTGTAGTTCAACTCACCGTGGTTGTTACCATGAAGCCGGAATTTTCTATTTCGCCTTTAAATTTTATTTATAAGCGTTTTAAAAAAGTGTCTTTTGCTAAATCGCACCCTCTGTATCATTGCCATTCTTCACATTAGTCGTAATTTTTTCACATCAATAGAAAGCTTGCGTTGAAAGGATTCCAAATATCTAGCAATAACTGAATTTCATTGAGAAACAGCTGAGAAATAGGCGTTCAAAGATTGCAAGAATTATTGTTCGCTGCAAGCCATTTATTCTATTTAATAAATACACAAAATTCTAGAACGTGTTATTTATTTTATGAGTTGGTTGGCAATAGCGGTATGCCTATACAATATCTATATTGCGTAGCTAATCATACATAAACATGTGACAATATCCTAATTTTTTATTAAAAATAAAAAAAAAATCATACATAAACAAAATGTTCCAGAATATTGTGTATTTATTAAATAGAATAAATGGCCTGCAGTGAACAATAACTCTTGCAATCTTTGAACGCATATCTCAGCTGTTTCTCAACGAAATTTAGACATTGTTACATATTTGGAATCCTTGCAACGCAAGCTTTCTATTGATGTGAAAAAATTACGACTAAAGTGAAGAATGGCAATGATACAGAGGGTGCGATTTCGCAAAAGACACTTTTTTAAAACGCTTATAAATAAAATTTAAAGGCGAAATAGAAAATTCCGGTTTCATGGTAACAACCACGGTGAGTTGAACTAGTTGTGTTTCAAATTTCAAGCAATATGATAAAGATTTTAAGAAAAATTTGGGGGGGGGGGGATCCGTGTCATCACCCCCCCCCCCCCCCCCCCCAAAAAAAAAAATAAAAATGTTTCTACAAAACGCAATGAGATTGCATGAAATTTGAAACAGAGTTAGTTTCATCTCCCTCCTCCTCCGTGGGTGAACCAGACTTTTTATTTTCGCTTTCAATCTTTAGCTACAAGTGTTTAAAAAAAAGGTGTCGATATTGTACTGTACCACCAGTCGTACTGCAGTTATTCTTCAACATTATAGTGATGTTGGTACTAGTGGAAAGCTGGCCGATTTCAAATATGTAAAAATATTTGAATTTGGTTGGGAAACAACTGAGATATGGGTATTCGAATTGCATGTATATTCTTCCGCTGTTTTTTCTATATAATAATTAAACAATGTTCTAGGATATTTTGCTTATGTAGGAATATCCAATGGATTTTCCATATCCATATACTAGTATTATCATGTAGGCATTGCATTGTTGCCAAGCTACTTATGAGATAAACTAAATGTTCCAGAATGTTATGCATTTATTAAATGCAGCCGAAGCAAATACATGCAACTTTCGAATGCCCATATCTGAACTATTTCTCAACCAAATTCAAATATTTTTATATATTTGGAATCCTTGTACGGTCAGCTTTCTACTAGTACCAAATCACTATGATGTTGAAGAATAATTGCAGTACGACTGGTGCAATATCGACGGAGACCCTTTTTTTAAACGCTTGTACCTAAAGAACGAACGCAAAAATAAAAATTCTGGCTCACCCACTAAGGAGGAGTGAGGTGAAACTATCTCTGTTTCAAATTTCATGCAATCTCATTAAGATTTGTAGAAAAATGTAGGGCGGGGGGGGGGGGGGGTGCGTGGGGGAGGGGGCATATACCTGAGAAACGACCCTATATACCGGGGCATGGTGTATGCGAGATAGAACAGATCCTGGCAGCTTCGACTTTATTAACTCTGTCCGAGCAACACAACCTGAATTATTAAAGTAGAAGCTTGAAAATCCAATAATAAATTGTATTGTATTGTATTTTATTTATTAATCAAGCACGTTAAGTAAAAACCTTACCGGTAGGTATGTCAGTGCCAAAGTATGTAAAAAAACTAAAAAGCAACAAGACCTAGACGTTGCATGCAATCAGTCATCAGCTGACGGCAGCCAGCTGATCGGTAGGTTTCGCCCCTCAACTGAAGGCATTCTCAGGAGGCCAAGCCAGGAAATTGAGAGAGAGATTCCCAAAGGGAGACGGAACAGGTAACGAAATGAAGATCTGTCTGTAGGCCTACTGTAACTAACCACTAACCACTTTCGTTACCTGTTCCGTCCCACTTTGGGAATCTCTCTCTACATTCCCTGGCTTGGTCTCCTGAGATTGCCTTCAGTTGCGGGGCGAAACCTCAGCTGGCTGCCGTCAGCTGATCAGTGATTGTGACAGGATCCAGGAGTTGGCAGTCTGAACCCCGACCGGTGTGTTGTTTGGGCTATACGCGTCGCCGCGTCCGTAGGCTGCTGAAAGGCTGATGTCTGAATATTAAGGCCGAAGGCCGTTTGAATAACTGAGTTTTTAGTGCCATGTTGTTGTAATGTCAGATCGCAATAATAGCACAGTCAGAATATAATAGCACGGTAATGACGACGGTTAAAAACCGTTCCGGTCTCACAACTCTACAGATACCAACTGAATCAGAATCAATAAATACAACGGTTATATCACTAACACATATTAGTTGCTCCTACTGTTCTAAGCGGCCTGGCCAATGGATGCGTTCCAATCACCTGTTTTCCCCTCCCATCATTGGCTAACCTTATTCCATCTCGCCACTCCCTGTTGCCACTGTCCCCAATTGCAAGCCCCTTTGTCCCCTGAGATGGCTTATGGCCTCTCAACTCTATACGTGGCTGGCAGTGTGTGTTGCCTGAGTTGGTTATTAGGTGGCATTATATTAGTAATGTCACCTTCCCAACTATAATTGGTAAAAAGCCACTTCGCCCATTTTCCGCTGGGTAGTGCAGGGAATTGAATCCTTACACTCCCCCCCCCATGCTATCTTCCCGGTGAGAAGATAGCATCAACCTCAAGTGCGCTTCAATTCCGCTGGAACCCAATCTATATTTGGATGTGGGGTGGAATTTTCTTCTCGGGGTCAGCTTTCCAGGCTGGCCCCCCTGGGTCTGTTTTCACTACCCATCCTCGGTAGATCTGCGAGCTAAGCTGTACCAAGGCATCTGGCGTCTCTGTTTTAGACGACCGCCCTCACTCCTCACACAATTTTATCTTTCGGACTTTGTTGTCCCTTCCTCTCTCACTAGTCCCTTAGGACTCATCCCCCTCCATGCTCGCTCCCCATGCTTGAGCCTCGCACCCTTTTACTTCCACATACCCTAACACCTCCTCCCCATACTCCTCCCATACTCAAACCATCTTCGCTGTCACTCTTCCCACTCTTATCGGGTCTCACGCAAGTGTGCACCATGTCAGTGAGATCCGTCATTGTCCCATTCTCTTGTTTTTTGTCAGTTAATCCCCAGTCCCAGTAGCTAATTGGAAAAGGTTATATCTAACTATAGTACGTATATTATACTTTCTCTAATATTGATTGATTACCTACTTACATACAAATTGTACTTGGTTAATTACACTTAGGAATTATTGTACTGGTTTGTCCATGCGGTGCCTTCCAGGCACATTGACATCGCCTGTAATCGGCTCCTAGAGTTCTATATTGCTCCTCCCATACCCTGCGGGAACCATCTAAGTTCCTTACCCCTATCGTCGTTCTGCCTGTGTCACTTCCTCCCTTCCTGTTTACCCTTGAGGCTACTCATCCTCGCTGATACCGTCTTACCAAGCCCCGTTGTTGGTTCTTTGGGCACGGGTGTTATTAACTCACGGTATCGCTTTGCAAGGTGGTCCCACTGAGTGTCCCTCCTGTTTCCCCCTGGTAGCATCCCACAAGATCATTTTCATCGCACGCGGCACGTGTTCCGCCAGAAAATCCCTGAATTCTATCCTATTTTCTGGTGACCATCTATCCAGATATCTTTGGGTGTTGATGTCCCCTCCGTATGATGCCGCTGTCGCTGTAGATTAATGTTGAAGAAGCCCCACCAGAACTCCTGGGCCTTCATCTTTTGCTGTGTCATGACTCCGACGTCGGCCCACTCCTCGAAAATGCGAAACTTCTCCTCGTCCTCGATCCAGACACACTGGCGCTCAAAGTGCCCCCTAAACTTGCACTTCAAACACCTGTGGTGCAACCTTGGGCACGCGCCCATCCTGTGCGTAGACTCGCGGCAGTAAAGACATGCCGTCCCCTTCTGGTAACGGTATAGACAGTTCTTTTGCTGATGGGTTAGTCTCCCACAGTAATCGCAACCGTCTATCAGTGTCTCTCGCCCTAAGTCGTCCTTGGCTCCACGTAGCCTCCTGGGTCTGTGGAGCCGCTGGTAGGTAAACATCTCGACGTTGTCCTCCTTACCCATATCGATGTCCTCCTCCTCCCTCGGCATCGTTTCTCCAAACACTACCCGTGGTGCCACTGCCGGTTGCTCGCCCAGTCGGATCGTGTTCGCCGCAAAATCCATATCCGGCTCCCCGTGCTCCCAGGTCCGTTTGCCGGGTGCGTCCCAGAAGGCTCTCGCCCTGCTGGCTGTCACCACTCTCCCATCCACACAGTCCGTGTCCGAGTGGCTGATCCTCTCTATCGGTGGCATCACCCCGAACTCGTCCCCCTCCTCATTCCCTGCTGGGAGCGGATCCAAACCCGGGATCCCGGTTGATCCACTGTGTCCCTTTCCGGCCTGGTATTCACCCATGGCCTTCCACTCATCTACCTCCCTCAGTCTCTTCCTTCCGAAGTCGCCCTCAGACCCCGCAGGCATCGGCATTCCTTGCAGACCCGATGTAGACTGTATCGGTGTCTCTTCCATCCAACCCAGTTCGTCCCCCAGCCGAAACTCGCCCGAGGTCTCCGATCCCCACCTCAACTCGTCCAAGTCTTCGGCTTCGAACTCGTACTCCCATCCCCTTATATCTGCCTCTCTGCCCGCTGCCTCCCTTCTCTCTCTCCTGGCGACTTCCTCTAGTCTCCTCTCCTCAACTCTATCCGCCTCCTGTTTCTCCCATTGCTTGTACGGTGTGTCTACCTCTCTGTCCACCAGGTTTCGGGTATTGTAATATACCGACTCGCCCTTCAGCCCTGGGTGGTCTACAAGACCTTCTAGGGCCACTTTAAAGGCTCTCCTGTGGCTCAGAGGTGATCCCGATAGTAGAAACGCCATCGGTTGAAGGTTTAAAACATGAATAGGTTTAGAAAACCTATCATTATCCAGTCCTCATGTAGGATATATCTCTTCTGATATATCCTTATTGCTCCCTTCCGGAAGTGATATAGCTCCTCCTTCCCTGGTCTCGCTCCCCATTTGAGTGAGTTTGCAAGTTCCGCTCCGTATTCCTCCCGGAACTTGTTCCACTCCATCGGTTTGTGGCAGACGAGTCCCACCAGTTGGCCCATCGCCACGGCTCTGTAATGTCCCGTGTTGTCCACCAATCCCAATCTGTCTGGTTTCGTCATAGCCATGTAGACTACCTGCATGTCCAGAGATTCGGGGTGCTCGTTCCAATAATTCTGTCCGCGTCGTCGCGTATTGCCGATCCCACCTTGACCGTAGACTTCAACCTCACTAGCTCCTGCACCGCGCTCGTCAACCGGTTTAACTTTGGCCCACTCCTCTTCCCGTATGTCCCTAGGATGAATAGAAAGATATCTCCATTCAGCGCCGCTAAGTGCAGCAATATGGTTCTAGCCGATCCTCCCGACCGTCATCCTTCACAGTCCCTTCGTCGTGTATTCACCATGTATCCACCCCTCTCCACGGATTCTACAAACCTCCTCCACTCTTTCTTCGGTGGTTCCCTTGGAACCTAGCCTCATCCCCCTTTACAACGTAGTGAAGATGCTCGTCGATCGCGTTGTCCAATGACGGAGTCCCATAGGTCCCGACCAGTCGTCGCTCGTGCATCTCCCTAAACTGATCCTGTAGATGTGGCTTTGTGGATGACGCTTTGTGGCCCTTCAGGAGTCGTTTGTAGTATCCCTTCGTCTTGTTCTCCGGATGCCTCAGCGTGAAATCCACTAGTAAGTCCTTTCCGCTCTTCTCCGATTTCCTCTTCTTCACTAGTTTCTCCCCCATCACGAATCCACTCACTCTCACCAAGCTGGTGGGGCCTTAGAAAGGCTCAGTTAGGTAAGAAGGTTACTAAATAAGATCTTATTAGATTTGATTAGCGATGACTTACCTCCTATCTGCTCCTTTTGCTACCTTTTAGTACAAATATTCCCCTATGTGTCAATTTTTGCTCCTAATTTACAATTTTGTCTGTTGCTTTTATTAATGATTCTAGAATTTTTCTTCCCAGTTGCTGTAATTTTATTATTTTGTTATTATTTATATTCTCCCCCGTATGTGCTATTATTCTATCTGCTACTTGATTACTACGTAAGTATTCTATACCTACTTGTATACAGAGAAGACTAGCACAGTTTTCCTATTGTCGTACTAGCTTCTTACCAGACAGTCTCCTGGCTCTGTAACAATACCCTAAGTCTGTACTATGGGCGATGCGCTATAGTAGCCAAGTTTCGTCGTTTGATGGGCACATTGTGCCCATCAGACGTACACAATGTGTACCCCTCATAATCCTCACTATGGTACTGTGTACCCTTCTACTACAGTATGCATACATACCCCCCCTCAACTCCTCACGTGGCGCCGTCAGTGCCCACAATAGTACGAATTACATATTTATGGTACTATGTACCCTTCTACTACGGTATGCATACATACCCCCCCCCCCCCCTCAACCCCTCACATGGCGCCCTCAGTGCCCACAATAGTACTGGTGGTGCGTATGTAAATTAGGTACATTGGTACATTTGTACCAATCTGACATACGTAATTATAACTACCTACACCTAAATATTATGTACATTGGTATGTCCGTACACATCAGATGTACATAATGTCTCCCTACAGCGTGCCCTGGTACTAGTGTTTTACTACATATTTTATTTATATTTATTTATTTTATATATTTTTTGTTTAGTGTGTGGGAAGGGCGTCTCACCCTCATTCCCACCCCCCTCAGTCCAATATATTGGACGACTCAACTAGTTTAGGGCGACCCCTCCAATAGGCAACACTTCCCTACCGCCCTCCTGTAGGTCTTCCTATCTTTGGCCCACATCTTCCCTCTGATCCTCACTTCCACGGATCTAATTCTTCCGTCTTCGCCGGGGTAGCACTCCACTACCCTAGCCAACCTCCAGTGATTGTTGATAATCATGTCATCTGTGACAATTAGCAAGTCACCCTTCCTTAGCTCCCTCTGGTTATTCCTCCATTTACTCCTCTTGTGCAGTGTTGGAAGGTACTCTTGGATCCACCTTGCCCAATACTCTGCACTTATTGCCTTAGCCACCTTCCAGCTTTGAAGCGAATGTATATCGTCTGGATCGATGTTTCGCATGTCAATCGTCGCTGGTCTCTCCATCAGCAGGTGTGCTGGTGTTAGGACGTCCAGCGATTCTGGCTCTTCATTCTCGGGATACAGTGGGTGGCTGTTGATAATCCCCTCGCATTTCGCCAGCACTGTCCTTAGTACGTCCTCAGTGACCATAGTTATTCATGAGCTTGGTCATGAGTTGTTTGGAGCTACCCACAAGTCGCTCTACACATCCCAGCATATGTGGCGCGTATGGTGTTCTCCTCTCCCATCTGATTAGGTGTATCCTCATCACTGCCTTGACATCTTCGCCCTCCAAAATGTCAAGGGCCTCCGCTAACTCGTTCTCCGCACCCACGAAGTTAGTCCAATTATATGAGTATAGTACCTCAACTAATCCTCCTCTGCTGGTCATGAACCTCTCCAGCGCATTAATAAATGCCGACGCCGTGGCGTCCTGAGCTAGTTCTATCCCCACTGCCCTCGTATCACTACAGATGAAGATAATGCCGTAGCGTTTCTCTGTATGCCGCATCACTTTTATTTTAATCGGCCCAAACATGTCCCCGCTGCACTGTGTGAACAGTGGATTGTGATGCCTCACCCTGTTGGTCGGCAATGGCGCCATCTCCTGTACAGCCCTCTCCTTCGTCGTCCATTGGCACGTCTGGCATTGCCCCACTACCACCTTCACCATCTTCCTGAGCTGGATTACCCAGAATATCTTTCGAATCTCCATTAGGGTCTGGTTGGTACCCCCGGCGTATAGTATGGACTTATGGGCATCCCATATGATCTGGTGGAATATTGGTGACTTGTTGGGGATTATTATCGGCTTTGGTGGGATTACAGGGCTGATGTTGTTCACCAACCTGGAGTTCATGACCAGGATCCCATCCTTATCTAATTGTGGTGACAGCGCATTGAGCTCGCTGTCTTGACAAAGGCGTTGTTGTTTGCTGATGCACTCTACCTCATCTCTGTATCCCTTCCTTTGTTCGTATCGTATCACGGCTTTGGCCGCTCCTTCCAGATCGATGGTGGGTCTCGACTTGGTATCCTTACCAGCTCCCCTAAGGATTTCTCTGTTTGCCCTCAGATATGCTACTAGCTTCTTTGTCTTGTACCAGGTGGAGCTGTAACTGATCAGCCTGTCCGTTGGGTTATTGCATGACTCTATCGCCTTAGATCGTGGTGGCGCCTCCTTAACCTCCCTCACTAGCTGACTAAATATTTCTTCCCCTTCTGATTCCCCTCCCTCATCCTCCACAACTCCTTCCTATGTACTTGGGTCTACCTTCCTCATCGGCGGCCACTTTGACCTGTCATTCAGGAAGTCGCTGAGCCATGCTGCCACAACTCCTGCTTCCTTGAGAAAGTGTGGCGTACGACGCCCCTCAATAGCAGATCCGGTGGATTGTCATCAGTTGGGCAGTACTGTCACTTCTACAAGTTTGATGTTGCTCTTATCTCATCCACTCTATTCGCCACAAATATGGGATAGTAAATGCAGTCTTCTCGTTATGCAACTATCACAACACTATCATGGAATCTGTCCAGTAGTGTGTCTCTACTATACTTGGTATCGTGTCCACCAAGCATGCTATTGCTCTCACTCCTAGTCTCGCAGCTGTTAACTCGAGTTTCGGCACTGATGCTGAATCTGGTGCCATCGACCTCGCTTTACTAAATGCAAGCCTGGGCTTATGAGTCCCCTGTACCAAATAGAGTGCCGCACTCCATGTGATTCCAGGGATGCATCAGAGAAATATGTAGTTCTATGTCGGTCATGTCCCCATCCGGGAAGTATACACGTGGCATACTATAAGTCCCCATTTCTTGGAGGCTCCCTGTCCATTTCTCCCACTGTTTGCTTATCTCCATTGGGACCTCCGGGTCCCAGTCATCTTTGATCTTGTAGACCTTCTTCAATATTTGTTTCCCCATGACTAACAATGGCGACGCTAGACCTAGCAGATCATAAATGCTCGCTATGTATGACACATTGCCCCATTTAGTATGGATCCCGCCGCCCTCCTGACTTAGTTGATGCACCAACTCATCTGTCTCCCGGTTCCATACGATCCCTAGTGCCTTCTGCTGCGATTCTATTCTCTTGTCTGCCATGATCTGCTCCTTTACCGTCATAGGTTTATCTATCTTTACCTCCAGTTGTTTATCCTATATGGCTTCCATGAACTCTCTGGCGTAAGACTGGAATTTCGTAAGGTTAAATCCTGACCTCTTCAGGATGTTGCGAACTTCACGCCCTGTAACAAGGATCTCCTTAACTGAGTTTCCAGAGCCCATTCCATCGTCCACACAGAACCCGCGTCGAATCATATCAATCGCCTTCTCACTGTACTCCCCCTCTTTGCCCTCCACCCTGTCTCTTATGGCTGTAGTTGTGGTATCGACTCGGCCCCCATATTCTGCACTACCATCTTGTACATTGGTATCTCCGACGGTTCTTCCTCGCCGTTGTACCACAAGAAGCGCTGACTATCGCTATCCTCCTCCGTCACTCGCACTTGGTTAAACATGCCCTCTATATCGCATGTGAAGGCATGTTTTCCACTTCTAAACCTTAACAGGACCTCTATCCCCGAGTTGTAAATATTGGGGCCTTCCAGTAGGTAATCGTTTAGACTATTGCCGTTTGTCTTGGAACGTCGACTACCATTCTGAACTTGCCCTTCTTAGGGTCTAGAGCCACATGAAGTGGCAAATAGTAGGTCCTATCAGTATTCGGCTCGTCCACTGGTAGCTCCATGGCCCATCCTCGATCCACGTACTTCTTGATGGTCTTGTGGATGTACTCGTTCTTCTTAGGGCTCCATCTAAGCGTTTGCTTTAATTTTCGAAGCATCGTCATGACCATCCTCTTGTTGTCTGTTAGGGACACGGTCTGTAGTCTCTCATGGGCTGTCGGACAGTCCATGCAGACTATAAGAGACACTTTCGGGACATCCATTTCAGGTACGGAGAAATCGATATCGTCCAGGTACTGGTATTGCTCGATCTCGATCTTTGTAAGTCACCTGGCGTTAATGTTGATCGACTCTATTATTTGGGTTTGATGGTAGCCCCATAGTCGCACCCTGGTGTTATCGCTGCAATTTCGCATCGTCCTGTCCTCATCTTCATGACTTCATCTTTGCTGGAAATTGTGGTTACCGCCATCTTACTTGGCCTCGTTTGTAACCATATCTTTTTGGCCACCCTACTTTCCGCTAACGTGAATGCTGCTCCGCTATCGACCAGCATTAGCGTCGTAACCGATAGTTTGTTCTCCCCTATTATCCTCACTGGTACTACTCCGAGTAGTACCGTTCCCTTCCTTATTGCTCCCATGGTGCTTGTCACCATCGTCTGGCCTCCAGTCCCATCTGTCACGGCATATTTAATCGGTGGTTCCTGGCATTCATCCTTTCTATGTCCTCCTACCGCACATCGATGACATAGTCCATTCTTACCGGTGTAGGCTATTCGATCTTGTTTAAGCAACACCTGCCAATGTTTACAGTTTATGGTCTTATGTTTACTGAACCTATGCAATTGGAATTTGTATTCTGGATTGTAGCATTCCTTATATAACGCTTCATGTATTGCGCTTAGATTCATATCTAGTGGTTTAGTGTTTTGGTTACTTGGAGTCGGCCTACTGGGGGTATTGGGTTTGTATTTGTTTGTGTTGTTACTTTGTTTCTGTCCCTGCCACGGTGTGGCTCTACTCCCAGCTCCCTGCGGACTTGTAGTCCCCTGTGTGGCCGCATACGGTAGTGACTGCCTCACCTTCGGAAGTGTATTGGCCGCACTATGTTCGAGTTTAGGTCAGCTGTATTCAGTTTTTGGTACCTTGCCTAGACTGTCCTCACTATAGACTGGATCCGTTATTAGCTCCGCCTCGTAGTTAAGGAAGTTCGACATCTCCTCCA
>JAUCBJ010002425.1:0-84603 GCA_032718475.1 Nemertoderma westbladi
TCTGGGAAACTAACATGAGATTCCATAAAGTACGTAATCATGGCAACATACCAAAACAACAGGCCGTAGTTAGTATGAAGTAACAAAATGATAGACCCGAACAATACGCTGACACCGTCGACTCCAATGAAGATAGCGTTGACGTCGATACAGGCAATGCTATTGGACATTCCTAAACTGAAATATAAAACCTGGCCCATTATAATATAGACGTGTGTTACTAAATAGTCATTGGTTGCTAATGATAAGTTGCCTAATATTCTTCGAATCAAATGTGATTGGATAACAGAGATAGCCAATAAGAGCATATTGTATGGGCGCTGTATTAGACATCCAAGAGTTAGTAGACTGTTTATTGCACTATTAGGGTTGAATGTAACTAGGCAATGAATTAGTTGTATAACGGTTGCTAGGTAACAACAGCGGGCGTATGTTATCGGCTGAATCCCATTGGTCGGTTTATGCGGCCATAAAATATTTAAACTGGCGTGGTAGCAGTAAGCTAATACAAGACCAGTAGCCAATAGAAGAGCTGCGGTCCTCGAGCAATGACGCAATCGAAGTAAGAAAATTACAAGGATTGATAAAATACATACAATGCTAATTGATGATTGGTTATTGTCCAGCAACCAATCACCTAAGTCGGGAATACTCAACCATTTATTGCCAGTTTGATTTACTAGTCTTTGCAGTTTAATCAGGGCCATTAATGCAAGTATTGGAAGATAATAGGAAAGTCCCTGAATATAAGACTCACTTTTGATTACGTCCTTTACACCTTTCAGGTGGAGTTTACTCACTTTATTACTCCCGTATTTCGTCCGAAGTGCATAGATTAACAAGGCCAGGTTCACTGTCTGCATTCCGTGGTACCAGACCTGATGCTCTTCTTCTACGAAACTGCTAGACCCGTAGGAACCTATAGACAAAGCGAAAACCACAACTACAGACCAACTAACTGTATCCATTGACCTACAGACATGGACGAACCTAACCGCGTTGCTAAGCCTCAGAAATCGTAATACAACTGGTATAAGGAATGATAAAAATAAACAAACGGAACAATGCGAAATAATGGAGGGGATAGTTACTGTACCTAGTGGGGAGGGAGTTGTTGATGCGATAGTTGCAGTGGTAACAACACTTAGAGAAGCAATGAACACATTGACTTGTAGCTGTAGGTGATTATTCGGTGGGATAAGTAATACAAGGCTGGATGGAACTAAAACAACAAATCCCAAAACCATAGAGAATAAATCATAATTCGACAGTCGAATTACTGCCTCTTCCGATATTTGTTTCATGGCCGATACGAATTCATCTTCAATATATTGTATGTCGGTGTGTTTGGTATCAGCCCTGAATCTACGATAATGATACAAAGCTGGTTCTAGAATAGACGGTCCACTTGGGAGCAGATGTGATAATTGCACGGCGTTATCCTTCATGCAAGCGATCCAATCACTGGCCGACGAGAGAAGAGGACGGAGCACCTGCGAGATCCCTATTCCGAGATTCCCGGGTGGTATTGGAACACCGAATAGCGCGGAAATAGTGGGAACTATGTCTATTTGATTGACTCTATGGATGTCAGTTTCACTAGACATTATTTGGCTAATAGATGGACTAAAGACTATGAGAGGAGTTAGAGTTTCCTCGGGCGTGGGGCCACCGTGGTTACCACTGTCCGTCATTCCGTGGTCTGATATCAACATAAACATGTTGGGAAGATCGCTGGCCTCACTGAATAATCGTTGGTGTATCAAACGGATGGATTGGTCCATTTGGCGCAGTTTTGGCTCAACCAATGAACTCCTAGGTCCAAATAGATGACCAATATGGTCCAACCCAGAGTAATGGGCAATTAGCACGTCCCAGTCGTTGTAAAAATTGTTGAGTTCGTTTTTAATTCCGTCAGTGACATTGATATCGATGTTGATGTAATCTTGTACGAAATACGCCTGGGTGCCCAGCGAACGTTTAAACTGTGTGGGGAAGAGCGACAACCACGTTTCATCACCACAAAAGGATAGGGTCAAGCCAGATTGATAGATATTATCAACCCAATTATCACCAACGGATATCGAGGCATCTGCGAAGTTCTGCCATACGACGTCAAGGAAGGAGGGAACTCCTCCTGTAGTCAACGCCTTTAGTCGAGGTAGCGTCACTGTTGGGGCCTGAGAAACAGCCACTAGATTGACAGTTGTCGGGGAGATCAGTTGTTCCGACAAAAACGGCATTGGTGAATTCGATTGGCCTGCGTAAGGAACCACGTCACTTCTCATCCCATCCACTAACATTAACACCAATTTATTAATGAGACGTTTGGGTTTCCATGTTGAATTTTTGAACTCATTTTCTAGAGATTGTGATTCGTTACCAAGGTCACTGAAGAGAGGACTGGTCGCTCCGCTACCAGGGGCCCTTGTGTCACTAGCGTAATTCCGCTCTTCCGGATAATTAACTGGGAAAAAGCCGGTAAAGAATAGATAACAGCCGAACAACCCAGCTAGAAGAGCAACAGCACGTGAATATATCATATTCATATCGGTACTTCTATTAAATTTTATGTCTCATTACCGGCGGTAGGATATACAGATATATGTCATATGTCAGTATGTATATCAGGTCAGGATTGGATATCACATCAGTTGCAGTTACCCGTATGCCATATGCCAGTGTGCTGGTATGCTATGTGCTATGCCCTGTGCCTGTGTGCCCTATGTGCTCTGCCTATCCAACAATAAAAGTCAATGTTAAACCAAATAGCCTACCAATATGATACAGGATGGTGGGCCTAGGCCTACCGGCTGACCGGTACCAAGGTGGAAACTGTCAAGTGCAAGTGAGCCTAACCTATATCTGTATATATAAACAGATAGAGACTGAGAGAACGACTTGGCCTAAACCAGTAAACCATACGGTATGTAAACGGAACTATTACAATAATACTGATATTATTTTCTATTAACACTGAAGTAGACCTGTCTCCTGCACCATCACTATGGTAACAGGTAAAATGCCTAGTACATAGTGTGCGTGCAATGGTTTTGGGGCCCCTATACAGCTATATCATATCTACATACAGTCATACATATCTGCATATCAGCATGGCCTACTATATTATTATATATACTATAATATAGTAGGCCATGATATCAGTATGTCAGTAATGACAGTACTGCAGTACAGCAGTAGATTATAATAGTTTTAGCTACGGTCTGACGGTACCCGACATGGTAAAACGAACTGCAAAGACTGACTTTGGTGAACTTAGATATTTGCGAACTTATAGTAGGTCCTACTGTATATATAGGAACATAGATCCTATCTGGGTGAACTTAGATCCATCTAGGTGAACTTAGATCCTAACTAGGTGAACTTAGATCCTATCTGGGTGAACTAAGATAAACTAGGTGAACTTAGATCCTAACTAGGTGAACTTAGATCCTAACTAGGTGAACTTAGATCCTAACTAGAGGTGAACTTGTAACTAGGTAAACTTAGATCCTATAACTAGGTGAACTTAGATCCTAACTAGGTGAACTTAGATCCTAACTAGGCGAACTTAGATCCTAACTAGGTGAACTTAGATCCTAACTAGGTGAACTTAGATCCTAACTAGGTGAACTTAGATCCTAACTAGGTAAACTTAGATCCTATAACTAGGTGAACTTAGATCCTGACTAGGTGAACTTAGATCCTAACTAGGTGAACTTAGATCCTAACTAGGTGAACTTAGATCCTAACTAGGTGAACTTAGATCCTAACTAGGCACGAACTCACTAGATCTCACTTTATGCTTATAAAGCCTTTGGTAATTATCATGCTATAAAGTCGCGAAGCGAACTTAGATCCCACGTGTACTGTGCGTTGGCCGCGTTCTATCGATATTATAGTATATTGTACTGTGTTACATTAAGCATATAAATAAAGTACTTATAATGATATAATGCAAATAAGTCATTCACTCAAAGTAGTTGCGATCCGTGGCTCACCAACAAACTATATAATTTGCCAATTAATAGCTAATTCATTGCAATGTTCGCTTTCCCTACAAGCGTGATATTATGTAACATGTAGGCTAATGCAGTAGTGTTTGTAGTTAAGTTTGGTCGGGCCAAAATCATAATTCTGTATAATACTGGCAAAAAGATTCATATTAAAAAAAGTCCCCCTTATATAAAAAGAATGATTGATAAAAAGATAGTAATTTAATATCGAACATAAAAAATTAATTATTACTTTGAAAAAAAAGCAGAACTTTTTTCGACTATTCTCGAGAAATTTTATTTACTGAGCGTCATCGAGGATAATAAGTTATATCATTTTTTGGGTACAACTTTTAGGCGAGTCAATCTAGCCAAAAACGGGGGTCAACCCATAACAAATTCGCAATTCATCCAAACAATTTTTTTTATTCTATATTACCTTGTTACTACCCTCAAAAAAGTCTATAAAATATATTACGCGAATCACTTTCAATTTCCTGGTTTCTTTCCTTAGCAACATGTATTTTACATAGCAACAAGGGGTCTGTTGATAGGATTTTCTCCAAATTTGGTACAGGAGACAAGCCAATTTTGATAGTACACAATATAGGGTGCTTATTTTGTATTTACACTCCTTCTCTACTAAATGGGCGCATGTATCCTCGCCCATCGGATATATCGACCTCAAAAGCCCTTATTCCCAAAAAAATAATTTATTATATTATAAACTATTGTGGTTTTTGATATATTTCAAAAGTTGATGCGACTTCTAGTTACCGACATTTAGCAGTTAATGTGTAACACGCCAGTGTAAATATTACTAATTTCCCATTGAATCACAGCTTATTGTGAAATTAATTAAATTATTCTGGAACATCACCAATTTGCTACTTGCTATTATTAGTACTGTATATATTAGGTCAAGCTCTACCCACCTAATCCCCATAGTGTACCAGTACTACGGTGGATGTTGTTGCGAACGATAAAATTGTATGAAATGTCTTCAAATGAACTGCAAACTTTGAAAAGCTATCATTAAATTTTAGAAATTCAACAAAACTTTTCACTTCTCTTTGTAACAACATTTTTACATACATTCGTTTCTAACGTTTCGAAGTAAACGACATACTGTACATACATAGGAAGCAAAATCCATGCAAATACAAAGAAAGTTTCTTAAAAATACATAATTTAGTGTTTTGATATTTTTCCTGCCTATATTTGCAAACACACGGCTCACGCACTACTTAATTTGTAAATAGTATTGTTGTTGAGGCGTTACAATTTCGCCAACATAATTTCGTTCCGTATAAAATTCAGCCGCCGCCGAAATACAATGGAGTTAATCGACCCTGAGAACGGCCCGTATTTTATACGGTTTTGGTTGTAAAGTAAATCCGGGTTCGGGGTCGTGGAGACTCGGAAGATCACCGGAGGGATGCAGGGTGAACCGGTGGAGGAGGTGACTGCTAAACAATCGAAACTCCATCTTAGCGAGTCGCTCCCCGGCACAGACGCGGGGTCCGATTCCAAACGGAATGAATTCCTCCCGCCGAATCAAATGCGATTCATCGGTCGATAGGAAATGTTGGGGAAAAAACTCCTCGGGTTTCTCCCAGATTCCAGGATCTCGCATGACGTTCCACAAATTAGCGATAATCAAGTCACTAGGGTATATGGTGTAATCGTTGAATTTCAACTCGTGTGAAACCTTGTGAGGCACAGGTGTCGGGGCAATAACCCCAAATCGCAAAACTTCTAACAAACAAGCCTCGAAATATGGCATCTTAGAGAAATCTTCGAGAGTTGGGAGTCTATCTCTTCCGATATTTTCGGCTAATATTCGCTGACACTTCCTCTGGATATTCGGATAGGCCACCATGACGAGGACGAACCAGTACATTGAACTAGCTGTTGTCTCAGAACCAGCTAGGAAAATGTCGCTTATTGAAGTGACCAGGTTTTTGTCCCTGAAAAAAGATGCCGTTTCTGTCTGCCCTAAATCCATCCATTTTTTCTCCTCAATAATGTGACAATCAATATAATCTCTAGGCGAACTATAATCTATTGTTGCGCGGTGCTCCGTGATCTTTCTTTTAAAAATCGCATTCATTTTATATCTTAATGTATATCGATTTGTTTTATCGCTGAGGAACAAATTAGCGAGAAATTCTGGTATTATGGCTAAAATAGGGTTAACCCGAAATTGTAGATTCACTAAATCATTAAGACAATTAAATTCGTCGTCGTCATAATCAAATCGTTCAGGAAAAACAACACTACTAATAACATTAGAAACCGCCTTCCCAACAATTTTACAACAATCAAATTCCACCCCATTCAACTTGGCAATCCAATCATTAAGCATACCAGCCTCTTCCACAATGCGGTTCTCGAAGCTACTTTTACCCAGATAGAACTGTCGTAACACAGACATAAACAGCTTTCGCTGGTGAGTCCAAAGGTTACCACTCGATACAATAATTCCATCAGGGAGTTCGTATTTATCGTGTCGGTTAGAAAACAGTCCGCCATTTTCAACAAACGCTTGTTTAATGACAAGGAACGAATTCAGGACGATAACTGACGACGGGCCTGGAATTCGCACACGAATAATATCCGAATTAAGTTCTTTGCACCATCTGGACCACGCGAGTGTCCTGTTGCTGCGCGTGTTGTATAAACCAATGAGATTACCGATGATAGGCAGTCCCGGGGGGGTTGGAGGCCGGACGGACTTGTGTCGGTTCGAAATTAAATATAGGACAATGATGAAGGCAATTACAATCAAAAAAATACTAATGAAATCCATACTTATAGGACCTGCAGGAACTACTGTAATCTAAGTTAGGCTCACTTTATGTATGTCAGTACAGCTGTACACTGTACAGTATTATGATTTAGTCCCAAACCATTTATTGAATAACTATAATATACATATACAGTATTATGATTGATTACGGAAACATTTATGAGTATCGTATGAAGGGCCTTCTGTAGAGTATAATTAAGTACTTTTCATTAACTTACTGTACTTACATATTGACTTGAATAGAACACTACGTATTTGAATGAATAAAATAACCTATATTTCTTTCTAGGCTCTCGTTTAATATTCACTAACTCGCTTTTATTCGTTCGTGTAAATATTCCCAATCGAGCTGGTGTTAATTATATTGGTAGGGTGCTATTATAATTAAACATACACCTAATATAATGTAGTATTATTTGTATTTGTAACTTGGGTTAGACCCATACCCATATAGCCCTTCGATTACACATTATGATGATCAATTGCTCCTAGAAGTTGTTATGGACATAAGTTATATATATTAATGGACATAAGCTATATTAACGGACATAAACGTTATACAGATAAATGCCATACTACAGTAACATAATGACTTCAGACTTGTCTTAATGTACCGGTACAGTACTAACATCAATAGCATGTAGCTAGCTTACTGCTTATTAATGCAGCACTTAGGACTACAGGATTATTTGTCATAATGTACATACTGACTACTTAGGATTGTCTGTCATAATGTACACAGGACGCTGTGAACCAGTGGCCTAACTTTACAAGTTTTTTTACCAGCTTATTATACGATGTTAATGTAACGAAGGAATTAAATGTAAATGTTATCGGAAGTTAGCAAACTCGGTCATGTTTTTCCTACGGTGTATGTGGGGCGAGCCACGAAGTGAGTGAGCCTTAGCGTAGTGGTACCATTAATCAACCTGTCGTTCTGTCGTTCTGTCGTTCTGTCGTTCTATCGTTCTGTCGTGTTCAATTTTAAACGTTAATAACTCGGCCAATCTTTGATGAAATCTATCCAAACTTGGTACACATGTTGTATGGCAAAAGTTTAGAAATTTTCCAAGTAGAATTTCCGTGTGGCCTTCGAGAAGCTAAGATAATAGCAGTTAATTAGTTAATTAAGTTGATTACGGTAAAAACACCATTTTCAACCTGCCTTTTAAAGGAAATTAATTGTTTTACAGTATAAGACTTCAATAATTATACTTAAAAAATATACAGATGTAATCCGCATACTCCATTCTATTATAGTTTTTAATTAGTTCAAGTGATTTGCTTTAATAATCGTGTCTTTAATTGATCTAAAGTAATTAAACCGGCATAAAAAATGTATTCTCATTAAATACTGCTCATTTATTGGTTAACATCCAAGTTGGCTTGATTCCCAGCAACACTTGAGGTATTCAGTCAGCCTTGCTTGTAAGAGGCAGACTGCTGCTGCTGCTAGTAGCCATCCATTCACTCACTCCCCATTGAACTGGCTGATTGGAGGTGTGTGTGTATCGGGTTCAATGACATTAATATTATTACTAAAGTAACGTCGGGATGTTAATATTCACTGGAGCTATGAGTCTCTCTGGTTAGTTGAATGAATGAAATAAATAATTGTTTTACTGTTCCGAATATCAATGTTTATTTCTGTAGGCCAACTTACTGTATTATTATTTAATCTAAATGTACATAATAGTTTAAATAAATTATTTCACAATTTCATTCCAATTCATACTGCTTACGCAACCATGCTAATTAGGTATATTAAATGGCAGGATTGTTTTTAATTAAAATTTTTACAGAGCAAACAAGTATATTGTATTTAACTGAAAGTTAATTTATTTCGGTAAGTAGGCCTTGCGGTTTGTTAGTTTAGTTAGTATAATAAGTATCAAATATATTACGTGCTGCTGTACAGTAAACGCGGCTTTGCGTTATTGAATTACAGAATTGGCGGTACAAAGTACATTAATAGGGATCAGGCATATTGCATTTATATAATTGTTGTTGTAAATGTACAATAATATGCGCCACTTTTATTTTAGTAACTGCAATGTGTATTTCATTTGTACCTGCAACCCATTAAAAAGGGCAGCTGAACATATCGCGGACAGGCTGACTATTCACCATAACAAAAAAACCCAAATCGCCGCAGTTCCACTTACAGTTCCATATTATTCTGTTTTGCAATTCAACCCAATTTATCTGCTCTCTGCTACACGCGGTTTTATCCACGAGTTTTGTAAAGTCCCGACTTATCGGGAATGACATGAACTTAGCGTCCGGAATATTCTGATCAGATTAAATCTACTTGGCGCTGTAATACTGCATCCCGTTGTACCAGAAGTTATTAAAACATACCGGCCCCTCAAATGCGCTTGCAGTGGGTTAGAGAACAACATATACCGCCCCAGTACAACCGCTATTTTGATAAGGTCCAATATATAATATATATATATGGTCTAACATATGATAGTTCACTAATCAGCTAATAGGCCTATTAATTCGTGAGATTTCAATTTATAAATAAAACTAATATACGAGCTCATATGAGCTCAATTGATTGATTGATTGAAGGTATGACCGTTGTTGTGGGGGACTAGGTCTACCTGTCTAGCAGCTAATAACTCGTCCGTGGAGAGAATAATATAAGTCGAGGAACATAACGAAACGCGTTTAATTTATTTATTTATTCCAATTGGGGATGCTTTCTAACGCGGGAATGCGGTGCTATTAAACATCAACACATTCCTGCGCGTGCGTCGATATTGTGCACCCTAATACTAACAACCCACCCAGACACCCCCTACCCCTCACGCCCCCCCCCCCCCCCCCCCCCCCATCACCCAACATTACTATGTATAGATCAATGCAGCTCAATATATTAGTAAAGGTATCGTCTGATTAGCTTTCCTACACATGACCTCTTATCCTTGTAGTTGTTTATTTATTTACACTATTTTTTGTTGAGTAAATCTTTCTGATAGGGGGGGGGGGGACTTACTCTGGACGAGCGCAACGATTGAACGACGCTTATAATAATTAAGACGAGTACGGCGTTGATTATATTCATATACACCACCTGGCTTTGCATATTTAACGTGCGATTGGAAATAAGTTCGTTCTACCCTTCCGTGGGTGGTAGATGTCACGGTTATGTATTGGTGGTTGAGAAGGGTGGGGGGGGGGGGGGGGGGGGATTAAAAGGGGTGAACACGTACTGTCCCCCTTTCTTTGATTGATTGGTGGTGTGGGTAAATTTCTCAAAACCTGATTTTGTGATACAGTCGCTTAATTTTAATTTGTATCTCATAACTGGACCTCGTGCTGCGCGAAGGCCCCACGAACGTGTTATTGTGTAATGGCTGCGTTATACGCCTGAAATACCAGCTGACTATAGTAATAGGGCTGCGTTGCTCAGGACAGTAAAAAACTTATCTTCGGTGCTGGTTCCCAGATCGGAATGTTGTAGATCAACCTACAAGCTACAACCAGAATAACCTAACCGTGAATGTATAAACGTATACCGGCTGACCGGTATCTTCAAAGATAAAACAGAAAGACAGACGACGGTAGGCCTACCCTAAAACCTTAAAGGTGAAACATCAGGATTAACTAACTAGCAACCAATCAAGTAAGTTCAGAAGTTGTTAGATTAGAAAGAAGAAACTGATGTCAGGATGTAGGCTGCTAATACGTGTCTGCCGATAACAGGATAAACTACATCTATAATTACGGAATTAGATAATACAGTAATACGCTGTCAGTTAGAATAGCCAGTGCTGGACTTGACCAGTTGAAAGAATACCGGTAACCTGGTAAATTATTATATACCGGATCCCCGGTACTACTACTACTATACCCAGATACCGTACAGCCGTATACCGTATCATACCGGTACAGAACTGCGGAACCACCAATCACAGAATCGGTACCGGCATACCGGTACCAAACCACCAATATCGGCTAATACCAGAATACTGGTGATGGTTGGATAATCCTCATACCAGTACTAAGAGTATATATACTGGGATGCTGATATATATAATATAATATGGTATATATAAAGCTGCAAAGATAAAATATATACTGGTATATACAGATATACTGATATCCCATATCTTAATTGGCTGCAGATAAAGTTTGTGATTGAAAAACTTTATAGTAGGGTACAGTTGTCCTGCAATAAATAACCGTTTCAAATGCTGAAATGGATGAACAGCAGGTCGCCACTGCATCCAATTACCCAAAACGGGTTAAACCACCCACATATTATGTAGCGATTGAAGAATACGAAAAATCTAAGTCTCGTTTGGAGGATTTATTTGGTATTCTTGCCACTGAATTAAATAATTTTGAGGAAGTAAATTCACACGTTGCTAAACTGAAAGCAGCAAAACATGAATTAGACAATACTTATTGCAAGCTTATAGCTCATCTTAACAAACATGCTGTAACTCAGGAAAAGCTGCAAACAACCACAAATTATCAAACCCAAATTAAAATTTATAGGGAGATAATTAAGGGTCTTTCTGACCAAAGGAAAAGTTTTGGAGCAGAATCAAGCATAGACACCCAGTCAATTGCTCAAATTAGCATTGATAATCGATCATCTGTGTGTGAATTTAATACACCTCCAGCAAACACCTTGTTAGATACAGTTCCCCATCCCTCAGATGTAGAGATTGGGACAATGTTCGATACAGTGCCCCATCCATCTAATGTTGAGATTGGGACAAACCCTATCACAGGAGTGGCTAACTTATTTGAATTTGATAGTTGCAGTGTCAATGAAGTAAATGCAAAGGGATCACACCCTAACCCTGAAGTTAACCATAGGATAAATCTCTACCTTGAGCAACAGCGAGAATTAAATAAACCAATATATGGCGATTCAAATCAGCTTACAGGAATGCCTTTAAACCATAACCATAATGATAACAATAGTGTCAGTTCATGTGCAAACTATATACCATCCTTTATAAATAATAGCATTCCTACTTATGCAAATGTTAACTTTAACGCCATTTCTAGTACTTCCCTTACAGTGGGGAGACACCCCTCAGCCCCTTTGTCTAGCCCAGTGTGCACTTCAATGTACAAAACCCCAATATTGCCTTTTGGAACAAGTTATATAAATCCAACCGGAGTATCGGCAGATAATAAAACAGTGACTTGGGGGTTATACACACAAGCAGAACCATTTATACCAGCAAAGGCCCAAGTTCCAGTTTCAATAGCTGGTTGTAGTGCAGCGCCATATCCGCCACCTGTTCCAAATTATACAAGTATGAATTCTAATAGTCCAGTAACTCCCTTCAATTATATTGACCACTCTTCTCAATATCTAATTCGTAAGGAATTATTAGAAAAATCGTCAGAGCCATTCAAGGGTGAACCATATAGATTCCGTACATGGGCAATGATCCTTGAAAATAGGCTAACTGGTATAGAATTATCTCCTCTGGACAAAATATCATTCTTGAAAAGTAATACTATTGGAAAGCCATTAGAACTGATCAATAATTTGGTCGATGCCAGCAGTGCTGATCCTACTACAACACTCCAAACAATTTGGAAAGAGCTGGCGCTAAGATTTGGTTCTGGCCCTGAAATTGGAGCTGGGCTAAGGGCCAAATTAACAAACTTTCATCCAATAAAACGTGGAGATCCAGCTAGCAGGGTCCGTGACCTCGCTGACCTCTGCAGAGTAATAGAACTCAATGTTTATAGTATCCCAGAGTTGAGTGAATTCAATCTGGGTTCTGGACTTCGCGAAATAAGATCTAAGCTCCCAGACTGGATTGATAACAAATGGATAGACAAGGGAGGGTATTTTGAAGAAAATAAAGGCTACCACCCACCTTTTTCTTTCTTTTGCGATTTTTTATCAACAATTGCGAGACATATTTGCAGTCCCCACTTTCAAAAGGTGAATTCTCCATTACCATATAAGAAGGATCATTTCTTAGGTCAAAAGGAACGCATAAATAAGCATGATATATACATACATGATAACAAACGTTCGCTGAAGTCTGAGAATAATAGATCACCAATTTCTTGTATACATTGTAACAAAACAGGTCATTCACTAATTGATTGCAAAGTCTTTGAGAGGCTATCGTATCCAGAAAGGAAACATTTAGCACAGCAAAGCAGGTTATGCTATCGTTGTCTCGGAGAACACCTTAGTATTAACTGTAAAGGGTCAATGACATGCAGCAAGTGCAAAAAGAAAAATCATACCACGGCAATGCACAGAAATCCACCAGCAGCAACTGAGAACCAACGTGAGGGATCTAATAGAGTGAAGACTGATGAAAATGTGGACCAGACAGCATTATGCACTGCACTGTGTGGCTTGGGCGCCAGAAGCTGTGGTAAAACATTCCTCGTTAACATTAAAGCACCAAAGGTTTCAGAGAAAACAATGCGGGTATATGCTATTGTTGATGAGCAGTCTGACTCTTCTTACGTCGATCCTAAGGTGCTTTCCTTCCTTCGATTGCATTCCCCAATCTATGATTATACAGTATCTACCCTCAGTGGTCATCATTGCAAGGTTAGTGGTATGGTAGCAGAAGGGCTAACAATAAATGGAGTTGGAATGTCCTCAGACTATGATCTCCCATGCTTATTTAGTAATGATTGGATTCCAGATACGAAAGGTGAAGTAGCCTCTCCTTCTTTGGTGGAATCTCTTCCTCAGATTAAACATTTATCTTTCAAATTTCAGCCATTGGATGAAGAAGCTGAAACTTTAATATTATTAGGTAGAAACTGTGGACCTTTGATGCAAACAAAGACACATAACAGCACGGCTCCTATAGTTCATGAGACGCCTCTTGGATGGGCTTTAGTTGGTGAAACCTGTCCTATTGGCAAGATCAGTAAAAATAAAATAGTAAACAAAACCTTGGCAAAGTTTTGTTGTTCTGACCAACATCAATCATCATCATTCACCTTTGGAATGTCGAATCCTATTTTACTACCAGAAGATAAGGAAACCAAAAGCATTCGTAATGATGTGTTTGCTATGTTCAAAGATGATGATTGTGATGGTAAATCTATAGAAGACTATATATTTGATGACAGAATATTGTCCAATTTAGAAGTTACTGCTGATGGCAGTATTCAGTTGCCACTACCATTTCGACAAGAAAATCCAAATCTCCCAAATAATCATGATCCCGTCTTTAAACGAACAAGTAATACGCTTAATAAAATCAAGACTGATCCTAATAAGCTTAATCAATGTTTGAAATCGATGGGCAAATGCATTAACAGCGGAAAGTTTGAAAAGGTTCCTAATGAACAGTTACATGGTATACCAGGAAAGGTATGGTACATTCCTGTATTTGCTGTTACACAACCGAAAAAAGATAAAGTTCGGGTAGTATTTGATAGCTCGGCTTCATATTTTGGCACAAGCCTGAATAAAGAACTACTAAAGGGGCCAGACCAAAATAATCAATTACGAGATGTGTTGATCCGGTTCAGGGAGGGTGAAATTGGTTTCACAGCTGATGTGGAATCGATGTTCCATTGTTTCAAGGTCACTCCACATCATAGAGATTTTATGAGATTCTTCTGGTTTGACCACAATGACCCTTCACAACCTATTGTTGCTTATAGAAGCACTGTACATATATTCGGTAATAGTCCAAGTCCCCCTATTGCCACAATTGGTCTCAGAAAGACTGTTGACCTTATGCCGGAAGAGACTCCTCCACCAGTAAAGGACTATATCAATGATCATTTTTATGTGGATGATGGTCTTGGGTCTGAAGACTCAACAAAATCAGCAATTGATACATTACAAGGCACCATAAATACACTTGGTAGGTTTAATATACATCTCCATAAATTGGCATGCAGTGATCCAAATGTTTTGAAAGCATTCCCTGTTTCTGAACATGTTGAGTTGAAATCATTTGAAAATGAGGCTAATCAGAAAACCCTTGGAGTTGCATGGAATGTGTTAAAATATATGTTTGTCATTTTAGTAGATATACCAGATCGACCCTTCACGAAGAGAGGGATTCTGTCCACAGTCAACTCTATATTTGACCCAATAGGGATTGCAAGCCCAGTTGTATTGGCTGGAAGACTTATTCAGCGGAAGGTGATTCCAAAAAAAGCTGATACCTCCAATGAACTAGAAGCTTGTGGCTGGGATGGTGAGCTTCCAGCATTTTACAGACCTGAATGGGAGAGGTGGAAGAAAACACTTGAATCATTACCACTCCTATCCATTCCAAGGGGTTTTCGACCTATAGGTTTTGGACAAATAGTGAGACAAGAAATACATGCCTATTCCGACGCATCTGAAGATGCTATTGGATATGTGATATACCTGAGATCATTCAATGAAGATGATCAAATCTCTATCTCTTTTGTTTCAGGAAATGCCAAGGTAGCTCCACAGTCAGCCACTTCCATGCCTCGTTTAGAACTTTGTGCAGCTGTTGAACTGGTAATGGCTGTATGTTCAGTTATTTCTGCATTAAAGAAAAAACCATGCAATAGTTGGTACTATACCGATAGCCGAGTCGTTTTAGGGTATATAAACAACAATAGCAAGAGGTTCTCCAAATATGTCGAGCGTCGATCACATATAATACGAAACTCTAGCTTGCCTACACAATGGGAATATGTCCCCACTGGCGATAACCCTGCCGATAGAGCTACACGACCCACTGATCCAAAGTCATTAACTGATCCGAAGAGTACATGGTTGACAGGCCCAAGAGTGTTGAAGTCTGCAAGGTATCCTACAAAAATTCCATATCCTTATACTGCTATAGACGTTGATGATTTACCAGAGTGCAAACCATTAATAGAGGTTGGTAAAGTATTGATTACACACAAACGCCAAGGAATTTTTGACAATGTCTATAAACATTTCAGCGAATGGAAGACTGTGATCAATGTGGCCAAGTATGTACTAATGGCATGTAAACTAATGACTAAGAAAATAGCAGAAGGTAATAACAATTCTCAAACCATCAGCGATAGTGATGCTGTCAATGCTCTAGTGCATGATGCACAATATCAGAGTTACCCAGAACTGATAAAACATTTATCAACTGGATCAACTATAGCAGAATCCAGTAAAATTCTGGAGTTGTCCCCTTTTCTTAATGGCTCTAAGACATTACTGGTTGGAGGTAGGTTAAAGAACTCTGATGTCCCATTCGACTCCAGACACCCTTACCTCATACCTAAAGATCATCCAATAGCTGGAGTAATCGTGACATACTACCATACCAGAGTCTTTCACCAGGGCCGACATATTACTCATGGGATGATTCGTCAAAACGGTTTTCATATTGAAGATGGTAATAAACTTATAAGAGAAATAATAAAGAGTTGTATCATTTGTAAGAAACTTAGAGGGTCCTTTTGTGTGCAGAAGATGGCCAACCTCCCATTAGATCGAGTCTCTCGTGTTGCTCCCTTCACCAATACTGGCATCGATGTTTTTGGGCCATGGAAGGTTGCAAATGGGCGCACTACTCGAAGTAACACAGGTATCAGAAAGATATGGGCGCTTCTCTTAACTTGCCTAGTATCACGGGCAGTTCATGTTGAGCTCCTTCCAGCTTTAGACACAACAGCATTTAAGAATGCCTTTCATAGGTTCCTAGCCATCAGGGGAGCTTGTGTCCTCCTCCGTAGTGATCAAGGCTCCAATTTCATTGGTGCTCACAACCAAGATGACAATGAAGTTGATATCGATGCAGTTATAAAAGATCTCAACTCAATTGGTATTGATTGGAATTTCAACCCTCCACACTCCAGCCATTTTGGTGGAGTTTGGGAGCGCAAGATTGGTTGCATAAGGCGTGTCCTTGACGCCACAATCTTACTCTCTGAACCACGATTATTGACATACGATGAGCTACATACTGTAATTGTTGAAAGCGCTGCAGTAGTAAACTCTACCCCATTATGGGAAGTTTCTTCCAGTCCAGATGACCCCCAACCATTGTCTCCCAATATGATATTGACTTTGAAGGATGATTCCATCTCTACAACTTGTTTCTCCGATCAAGATCAGCTGGCCTATGGGAAATATCGTTGGAGACGAGTACAGTATCTGGTTGATCAATTCTGGATAAGGTGGCGCAATGACTACCTTCAACTGTTACAGAGACGGATGAAGTGGAAAAATCCAAAACGTTCAATTATGATTGGAGATATTGTTCTGATCCGAGACAAAACGAAACATAGAAATAACTGGCCAACCGGGAGAGTGACTGCCGTGAAGAAAGGTGATGATAACCTGGTTCGCTCTGCAACTATTGCAGTACCCAAATCAACTGCTAAGGGTGAAATAAAGAAACCATGCTATGATCGTCCTATACATGAGTTGGTTCTCCTCATCCCACATGATCCCGAGGTTTCCCCAGCGGCGGCATATAATAATGGATCTAATGATTTCAACACTGGTTGCATATAGACTTGAAATTATGGAAGCGGCAGATGCCGAGTGGGGAGTGTTATGGACATAAGTTATATATATTAATGGACATAAGCTATATTAACGGACATAAACGTTATACAGATAAATGCCATACTACAGTAACATAATGACTTCAGACTTGTCTTAATGTACCGGTACAGTACTAACATCAATAGCATGTAGCTAGCTTACTGCTTATTAATGCAGCACTTAGGACTACAGGATTATTTGTCATAATGTACATACTGACTACTTAGGATTGTCTGTCATAATGTACACAGGACGCTGTGAACCAGTGGCCTAACTTTACAAGTTTTTTACCAGCTTATTATACGATGTTAATGTAACGAAGGAATTAAATGTAAATGTTATCGGAAGTTAGCAAACTCGGTCATGTTTTTCCTACGGTGTATGTTATTGTGTAATGGCTGCGTTATACGCCTGAAATACCAGCTGACTATAGTAATAGGGCTGCGTTGCTCAGGACAGAAGTTGTTGTATATTATACCCTGTATTGAGCCATAATAAAGCTTGTGGGGCGAGCGACGAAAGTAAGCGAGCTTAGCATACCGGTACCACTAACTCAATCGGTGTGTCTGTCGTTCTGTCGTGTCCAACATTAAACGTTAATAACTCAGCCAAATCTCGATGAAATCTATCCAAACTTGGTACACATGTTGTTTGGCAAAAGTTTATAAATTTTCCAAGTTGAATTTGCGTGTGGCCTTCGAGAAGCTAAGATAATAGCAGTTCGTTAATTAAATTAAAATTAATGAAGTTGGTAAGGGTAAAAACAGAATTTCTTACATTATGTTAACATAACAGCGTTCTGGTGAATTACTCGTAACGCTGTAAAGTACTACTTTGCAGCGTTGCGGCCTATAGGACGGATCGCTGCAAAGTAACAACTTAAATTACCGTATTCCAGAATTTATTATTTCCATTTATATTAATGTATGCAAAGTGCGTGCGTCCAGTTTGCAGTGTTTCTACTGTATGTAAATAATTGTTTAACGTGTAAGACTGTATTCCATACGTCCTATAGAAGACATTTTAGAGAAAACGAGCAAAGAAAATATGGCGTCTGACAGTGTTCAGTAAAACTGAACGGTCACAGACGGTGACTCAGTTTGCTTCAGTCGACGATGGTCAAAGATTTATCAAATCCAAGCTGGAGATAACTTATTTCCAATAACTTTAATTAGATATAAATGTATAATTAATACTGTGTACCTGTTAATAAATTTCACTTATATTCGATATAGTACATGATTAAAATGTATTAATGAGCATCCATAAAATCCTTTCTTCACATACCGAACGCTGATAAGTTGACATAATGTAACAAAATTACATACATCATTGCTTGCAAAGGTCACTTTTCAGCGTTAAAGACCCTTGTTTATTTATGTAAACCTCCCTCGCTGCGCTCGCTCAGTACATAAATAAATTCGGGTCATACATAACGCTGCAAAGTGCTACTTTGCATACAATGATGTAAATAGTTATTTCAACATGACTTTTAATGGAAATTAATTCTTTTATAGTACTTTTATACTTAAAAATTATACAGCTGTAATCCCCATACCCAATTCCATTAAGAGTTTTTAATTAGTTCAAGTGATTTGCTTTAAGAAATGTGTTTTTAATGGATCTAAACGTAATTAAGTTAAAATGCATTCCATCACTCTATTCTTCCAGCTCCGTCATTCCTTGGCATTCTTAATATTGCCTATTAGATGGGAACCCAGTATCACTACTATCTGCATAAGGTAAGTTTTAATAATTTTTACAAATTGGGTTGCCTCCGCACATAAAAATATATTACTTTTAAAACACAAATTTCCTGTTAATACCTCTGCCTTTCATTAATCCTATGTGCTCCTTTGGGTTGGGGTGGTGAAGGTTAAAAGGGCGGTTGAAGCAAGGGGGGAAATTTCCTCTTTTCTTTGATTTATTCTTATTGGCGGTTTGGTTAAATATCTTAATTACTTATTTAAATTTCTTAAGTACCGACTTTGAGATAGCATTGCTCAATATTAATCTGTATCCGATATCTGAACCTCGTCCTGCGCGAAGGCCCCACGAACGTGTTTAAAATGTAGACAATTTCCTCACCAGTATTACCATCCCCATCCCCATCACCATCACCACCCCCACCCCCATCCCCATCCCCACCCACATCCCCATCCCCATCACCCCATCGTTTAATTTATATCACTTGTTGATTGAGAAACAAAATCATGATGTCGTAAAGTTATCAAGATATTTAATGATCAATCCTCTCAATAATTAACGCTTTAGTCTCTAATTAATTCCAAATAAATTACAACACTAAACACTACATTTATAATAAATTAGCTAATAAGCCTACTTACAGTATACATAGGCCTACATTAGTTATATCGCTTATATTAGGCCTAGGCCTACATGGTACGCGTGCAATATTAAATAAACTATGATGTCAAAAATATGTTAGAGATGTTGTTGGTCTTTGTTTATTGTTGCTTTGGCAATGTGTTGTTATTCTTGATGTCATTTGTAGGGGATGTCTTAGCTTGTTTCTCTGGCAACCCATACATGGATTCCGTCTGATCCGCTAAGGGGCGTTTGTAGTACTGTTCCTCGAAGTTGTTGTTGACGCTGTACATGAGACCGTAGAAGCTGGAATAAGATTGATTGGTAGGGTTGGCTGGTTGGGTGTGGTAAGCCGAGTAGTATACCTGCGACTGGTTGTGGCCCGTAGTATCACTGCAATGTAAATTAAAAGGTTGTTGAAAATTTGCAAATCAAGTAACTATTCCCGGTAAAAACTTAACGCAAAGTTTGCCTTGTGTATATGTGAATAATGTTACATCATACTGTATATGATTACAATAATATTAATAATAATATCCATTATTCACATAAAGTAAAATTTGGCGAAGTTTATGTTTTAAATTACCATTGATCATAGCTAACTATAGCTACGAGTACCTTGAATCAATGACATGAAAATGGTCATGGCTGACCATTTTGGATAAGGGTAATATTGGTTGACGTATTTTTCAGGTCGCGGTTGGCTGACTGCCTCTCCTCCAAATACATCTCACAAGATCAATATGTGCAATACATTGTTGTTATGGTAACACAAAAATACATTCAAACGTACATTAATTTTAAGTATCAATTTATTATTTAATAAATAGTTTTATACTAAGCAACTACTGTTACTGTAGTAGATTTAAGAGACTACTCAAATTTCAATGCATCGTCCACTCACGGTAACATGTCGCCGCCATATCGGTCAACTGCAATGCAAGCATGTTAAAAATTACTCCTTTTTGTATCTATTCCGTGAAAAATGTCTCTGGATCACCCCAGTGCCAGAATGATGAACCACGTTCCAAGGTTCGAGGATGTCAACAGTTACTCCGTCCGCCAATCATTCAAACAACCTTTCCGGCCGAATTCCCGCCCCAACAGAATGACGCATGTCATCCGACATCCCAAAGACTACCTCCGCAAACCCACATATTGTCGCAACAAACCCACTCAGAAATTCAATAACCCTCTGTGGTACCTTGGATACGCCGGAAAAACAATGGCAAAACCCACGGCGCGATCTACCGACGTGGTTCTCTCTGAAATACTCGGGGCGGATCGCAATAAACACAAATACTCGGATGCTTGGAAGCTGTTAGGAGAAAAGAGACCCCGCAACCGTCATTATAAGAGATCGCCGCGTCCACAGTGGACTGGATTCCAGGAAAACATAAATCCCAAACGAGAAGCTACGAAACGGCCTCCCGAACTGCCCCATATTTGTTCCCCGAAAGTTAAATATCGTAGGTACAATACGGGGTTGCCAGTGGCTGTACGAAACTATACAACGGATGGATTCGAGAGCGCCCCGACGTGGATGTGTATGGAACCCGCTGAGAAGGCGGGGGATAATGTGTCGCAATGGCAGAAAACCAGAACTCGTATTCATTTTACGAAGCCATTCGACCCAATTGAAGAACTTTAGATCACAGATTTGCATTTACATTTATATTACTCTCAGTTTGAATTCTCATTTCAAGTCAATCTTAATGACTTGTAGCCCATTATATTAATACTAAAGTAACTGTAATTATTTTAGTCTGCAGTAATCCTATCACCAAATTATACGTTCGGTACATTTACTATAATTTCTGTTTCGTCTTATAATTCTGACTGAAATTAACGAAAAAAACAAATAATCACCATATTTTTGTGATCTGCAGTTCTATATTTTACGCTGTACGTACATTTGTCAGGCAGGATACATCCGTATACAGTATAGTTTTACTTATTCAAGGGGACAGTACCAAACTGTATATATAATTAATGGCCTATTTTATTTCTGTTTGATATTATAAATATTATATTGCTACAGTATGACTCACCCAGGAGTACCCGTTTGTCTCATCTGCCTGTTCACACCTTGGTCTGGCGTCGCCACTGCTGAACCCCCTTGTTGCATCACGTAATTGAAGTAAGCGCTTTGGTACCCTAGAAAAAATATTTATTCATTTACATTCCAATTATAATTATACTTGTGGGGCGAGCCACGAAATTAAAGAGCTTAGCATAAGGGTAGGCCTACCAAATACTATCTCAACCTCGTCACTGTCTGACGGTCGGTCGGTGTGTCTGTAGGTCTAATCTTTGAAAGCTGATTTATCAGGAACTCTCCTCTTTCTTAAACTAAAACTTGGTTTAGAAAGTTTACATACAGACAGACTTCTACAGTTCGTCTGTCGGCCGCTAGGGGGCTAACATTCCTTTAGTTGTATTCCGTTCAAGCTGAAACGTGGCATATACAGTACTACTGCTGCTCTAAACTCTAAATAATCGCATCTTACATTTCCGATGAATTCTATGTGACTTCCAAATCCTGGAAAGCCTATTCAAGGCTACCCATGCCTTTCCCTTACGTATTCGAAGGTCCTCACCTGACTTCCGGATCCATGATCCCAGGTAACAGAAGTCGTCCACATGCTCAAGCATACCATCCTTTGAGCTTATGCTCATCCGGTCAGAGACTTGGTGACTTGGTTAACTGTCAAATCTTTGGTCTTTTTGGAGTTAATAAAAAGACCAAAACTGGAAGCAGCCTGTTCTAATAAGCTGAGGAGCCGTTGGGCTCCCTCTAGTGATTCTGAGAGTACTCCTAAGTCATGAAGCAAAGTCTAGATCAGTTCGGTAATTGGCGGGATTTCCTCGACTTCTGGAGCCAGTAGGTGGAGTTACCATCGCCTTATCATCATTGTGATGATCTAAGGACATGCGTAGAATATAGTCAACCACAATTATGAACAAGAATGGCGCAAGTGTGTCTCCCTGGATGACTCTCCATAACACTTCAAATGGTTCTGTGTCACCGTCAACAGTAGACACAAATGTTGCCGACATTTGAACTGTGCACTAGGTTTAACACCCCTGTGAGCCGATCTTAAGAGTTAAATATAAAGGTAAGGTGGTAGTCTATTAGATATCATGGATTCCATTCTCTCCCAGTCAAGCTATATAGCTATTCAACTTAACGCTTCTTCGTAAAGCTTTGAGAGTATTTTATCAAGGTCTGTTAAATTTACGTTATTTGTAAGCCTGCTTATTTATTATATTGCTTCACAACCCTAAGTTTCAGTCAAATGGCGTCTGGCTGCTGCATCCACTATCGAAGATGTCGTTGTAATTTCAAGAAATCTAAGTCAAATTTGAGATCAAAGAGATTACATTGACCTTATATTGGGTATCGCCATATGTCTGGGGTCTTTGAACTGTACATACCCAGCAGCTAAAACGTATCTAAACTTTGCTCCAGTTATAACCACCGGACTAATTCCATTGTCATTAGCTGGAGACCCCCCGCCAACTCTCTATTATTATTGTCATCAACTGTTGCTTCTCATTGTCCGTGAAGGGGTTGGCACAGGGCCACAACTGTTACAACCCTAATCCCATTCGCTATTGTTGCAATCCGAGAAGGTATGACGATTTACCGGGCTGTTTAACTAACTGGAAATCGGAGGGATTAATTCATGCAGTTAATGAGTGCTGCTTTGTTCGATTAATATACCGGTCGGTACCAGCCGACCGTTCCGTTTCGTTTCAACACCTTTTCGCCTCCGGTCTCTTCTAATGCCCCTCACAAATATTTAAGAAAAGGAATGTATTTAACATTTCAGTTACAGTGCTTCACCACACCTACGTTAAATTTAATTTTGAATATAAAAATTCTACAGTTTATAATTTGAATTTACATTTTAATTATATATTTGATATAAGTTTTATTTATTTCAGTTACATTTTAAAACTGATTGGTAATTAATGTCTCCATCATCATTGCCTTATATTTTCAATTCATTGCAAATGTATATCTTCAAGCAAGATCTTCACCGGTATGCAATTAACCCAAATCCTGATAGCGACAGCCTTCAAAGCATCATTCTGAACTCTATTGCCAGATTTAACTTATTCCCATCCCCAACTCGCTGTCCATCTGTGTATATAGTACCTACAGCTACAATACAGATTATATTTTATCAAACTGTGTTGGTCTATAGGGATATTTTAGTTCATTTTATTTTAAAGACTATCTACAGGGCCCAGATAGGGGGGCTTTCGACGCATAAAAATTCATCCTTCTCCAGGGGAAATTCGACGCAAATAAAAGCTGATTACTCTCAAAAATAAAACTGTAACCTGTTCCATTGTGTTTATTTTATTGTTTTGGTTAAAATAACGTGCCACTGTAACCTGCTCCTTTCCCTGAATTGAGAATTTAACATTGAGACGGGATATTAATTTGCCAAGATGGGATTTGCGTCCAGTCCCCCCCCCCCCCCCCCTGTCTCACTGGGCATTAATCGAATTAGTAAAGTTATATATTGCATCTCATTGCGTGAATTTTTCAGGCTGTATCTTACCGGGATTGGTCGGCCATTTCGTTTCGTGAAACTGCGGTGAAGTCGGATAGACAGATCGCGGAGTCCGTCGGTTGGAATCTTTGGGAGTCGTTCGTAAAACGTTGTCATGGTAATCTAAATAAATAGCAACAAGTTTAGGTCGCATAGTTACTGGAAATTGTGCAATCTGTGAATCTAACATGAAGCCTGATTGTATATAGTAGCGTAATATTATACAAAATGTTATAAACACACTAAGAGAACATAGAAAACGCAAACCACTTAACGAACCACTTTTTTAGCGGGACTTATGTAGTTGAAAAAAAATAATCAATATTCTATCCATGGGTATATAACAATAGAATCCAGATTAAGGTCCTTCAAGACCTGTAATATTTATTAATATCAGGTCATGGTCCCATCACATACGGTATTACTTTACTAACCTGTTCTCGAAAGTTCGCCATTAATTAACTTAAACAGTTCCTCGGTTCGTTCTTGAGAGTTGATTGACTCAACAATGTATTGGATATAATCGTCGCACATTAAATGAATTAAATGAAACGAACCTAAATATAAACAAAAGTAAAATTAAAATGGTAGACATGCAGAAATATAATAACAATCATTGTGATTTATATATTTTATACTTCTTATTTTAATTTGAAATTTAACGAATAATAACTTACCAAAACTCGCGGCTCCTTGGAGAGTTAGATCGCGTATAATTCTCGTCCCGAAACAAGACCATATGAGTAGGAACTGTCTAGTAATGTGTCTGCACCTGTTGGGTGTTTCGTAACTGGGGTCCTTCACACATCTCTGCACCATTGAGTCCATCCATTCTATATAAGCGTCCATGGAACCTTTGCTTTGGAGAATATCCTCAAACTCATTGCACACTGTAAGGAACACAAATTGTTAGTTCAATTATTCCTGATATATTTTACGAACTTGAATGTACCTTTAAGGGCTGAAACTCTTAATCGCATAAAAGCTTTAAATATAACAGAGATGAGGCTACTGTAGCATGCATAATATAAATTCACACGTACTTAACGCGCTCCAAATAAAATTATACCATATTATTATCATTTTGAAATTAAAGTTTCACTAACATTGTGATTGGCAAATTGTTAGATTATGAAATTATTAAATTTAATGAGATCAAATAGTATGAAAATTTTCACTATTAAAGAGCCTCGTTTCTTTATGTAAATTTCCTTCAGTGCTCGAGTGGTTCATATCGCCGAAAAGTGATTGTTTTCATGGAAAGGTTTTAATAGTTATTAAATCTGTCAACATAAATTATTTTAAATTTAAAATTAGTTGAAGAAGATGGGTATAATACTTACATGCAATAAGTAAATCATAGTAATTCTGTTTGCAGCAATCCATACTGTATAAAGTCTGTCTGATTATTGAATTTAAATCGATTGTCTGCCAATCATCCAACATCTTTGAGGTCATATCATTGGAACCGATTACCGTTTTCGAAGCTTGGCACAAGTGATTCAGGGAGAGTTGTCGCTTGAGAACTTGAGAGAAACGATGGGCCACTGCGCGAAATACGATAAAATTATAAAATAAAATAAAGTTATATTATTTAAGTAATAAATAAACTCCGAAGGAGAAAAATAAAAAAAATAGCCAGTGATACCTTACACATAGGTAGTTCTCACATACAAGTACAAAATCAAATCAAAATCAAATCAAACAAATCTTTGACATGATCTGATCATATATATAAATGAGAAAGCTGGAGGAAATGTGTATAATATAAATAAGCTTACAATCAAATTTCATAACTCGTAGATCGTTGGGTAATCCCTCCATTGATATATCCAGCCAGGAGTTCATAGAGGATGCGAAACCTTTAATTACTTGAATCAGGCTCTCGGGTAAGGGCTGCATGATATTGGGCATGAGTACGCCACATATAGCCTGAAAGAACAATAGCAAACGACAATAAGTACGCCACAAGTGCGCTACATATCTTGAAACAACAATAACAAGTGGATAAAAGTACACACATACATTAAACAGCAAACTACAGAATATAAGGATGCAACATTCACTGTAATAGGCAAGAGGAACGCGGTACAGTAACAGAGATGCGTCACAGACAAGCATTTAATTAAAGACCACGATAGTGAAATTATAAAATTAATATACCAGTAACTTCACATTACCTTGTAGAGAATAGAATCACAGATGCCCACTAAATGAACAATGATTGGTTTGTGAATAATAGAGTTTACATGGGGCGGCATTCCTTGCCAGAAGTGTAGCAGGAAGTTGTGGACATCGTCGAAGTTAGCTCGGATAACGGTGTCCAATATCCTCTGACAATGGGTCCGGTACATCATCATAAAGGTGACAACCTAATAAATATTGAATTATTAATTATTTAATTGGCGACGGGTTAAATAAAGGAGACCTGGAACGTCTAAACAAGTCTACAAGTACGATGAGAGTACTATAAGAGAACCTACGATTGTTTCAAATATAATATTTATTTATATTATTTATTATTTGGTACAATTTAACCTTTGACCGCGGGACATCTTCTGGTAGTTTTAGTTCCTCTACATTGGGGAACTCAGGTAAAAGCGTTCCGAGTTTAGATCGAGGCGAGTACGTGATGGTTTGTCGGTGGTTCTCTCGTTTATTCATTTCCATAGCCCTGTAAATATTAAATATAATAGTTAATCGCACAAAGATGATAGGTTATTAAAACATTCCGCCATTTCTACCATACCGATGTGTTGTTAACATTGTTGCGCATAGTAACCGAATCTACGCACCCTTCGTTCCCTCTTTTGGAGTAAATCAACTCGAAATATTTCGAGTTTTCCCGAATCGCTATTCCGTAGTAGTGGTACTTGGATTGGCCTCGTGTTCCCAATCGCCTTGTGGTCAGTTGGGTAAATTGTTGCCTCATAATCTACAAAAAAATATGCCAGTTATCATGGGCTGATATTGTAAAATTAATGCAACTCATATTAGTCGGAATGATATATACAAATATATATCTGCGATAAAAGTATTTAAAATATATATGTAAAGAGGACGGAAATTAAATTATGTCGAATCTTAATGTCAATATAAATTGAAATTGGATTTTAGAAACACAAAAGTCACATATATTCTACCGATTAGATTACGGATTTTAAATTTTTACCAAATTTCTTAAGGAGGATTTTCGACGCAATAAAAATACATCCCTAGTTTATTTGGAAGGATTTATTTCTATAGATGCACTGCATTATTAATCATTCAATCATTAAATGATATAACTAAACTGCAGTAAAAACATACCTTTCCGAAACTGGCAGCATTAACAGGTTGCATGTCTGTTTCTTCGCAATAGTCAAGGTAATGGTAATATAATGTACTTCGCGGAATGCAAACACCATCGCATAACTCGTAGTTCTGGTCTAACCTGAATACAAAAATAAAATCACAGTGAAATTCGATCACGGAATATACATAGAAGCGCTACAAAGTAGCTCAAGGATCATATTTCATCCTAAGCATTAATTTAATTTAATTAAATATGACCATAATATAATAACTCGATAACTTGAGTTGAGTTCGTTGTATAGGTTAGTAATTTAGTAAATTTTTGATTGAATCAAATAACAATGACATATTGGCCCGGTAATGGGGTAATAATTAAGACATAGTTTTTTAATCTATTTTTTTGTCGAATTCTACGGTCCAAAAAACTGTAAACCAAACCCATGCAAATGAATCGATTTGACGATAATGATATTAAAAATGTTATTTGTGTTTAATGATAGCTATAAACCTTACCATTCCAAGGTTAGTGGCGTCGAATGCGGAATGGCTCCGTGCTGTTTTAAACGATTAATTCTCATTTCATCTAAAAAAAATAATAGGAAAAAATTACATGTCGGAAGTCATTGCAAGAACCCTCGGTACGAAATAAATTCTGCTGAACTGACAGACATATTTCTACATTCTACCCCGAACCGACCCACTGCTAATTCCACTTACTGTCCGTACTTCTACCGAACCGACCCAATTTGACTGACTGTCTCTATTTCATACTTTTTACATACCCAACTCTAGATCGTAGTCGTTAGTAGAAGAACTGACTTCTCCGTGACTGATGGAACTGCTAGAATTCTCGTTGGAATGGAGGAGAGTGTGGTGGGTTGGGTAGGAGGAATCAGCTGGACTACTGGTTGGTTCGCCAATCAAAGTTAACGTCGTCGGCTCAGGACATTCTGATTCGCTTGAGTCATCCAAACTGGCCGGTCTGCAGTGGGTCGACTCCATCACAGTGTTAGAGAATATACCCGTGTCTGGAGGGGTCAACGGACCCAGACAGGTCTGGTTCATTAGACCGGTATGCCTCTCGGCACTTTTCTGATTCCGACTTAAACACGACTCTATCCATGACTCTATCAGAGACAATAATAGAAAATAAGATTGTAGTAAGCCATTTACATACATGTGTGTACGATGTACGTATGCATGCGTACAGTGCACGCACACAATGATATTGTAAATTGTCACACTTTCAACCATAAACGCAGTCATCGGAATTGCACGTTATGAGTACAACTAAAGCCACGAGCACTAGTAGTAACACTACCACTATACGATGAGATTGCTGGTGAAAAACAGCATCGAATTAAACTTTTGTTGTACCAGAATATCTCAAATTTTATAATTATGCTTTTATAGAGCATGCAAGTATAAAAAGGTTTTTTAGGTGTAGGCCCATCTAATATAAAAAAACAAACCAAAGATATTAAAACGTTGAAAATCCGTGATTTAGGTTAGTGGTATTATACGTGTAAGTAAGGTCCGTCGCCATGATCTCAACTTCTGGATAGTTCTGAAAGAGGACAAATATTACCGAAAGTTATGCGAAGGTTATCGAAAAGGTTAAAGTAGGGGTGAAAACTATCCCACCTATCCATTCACTGATAGGGGGAACGTTTCGCACTTTCATCGTTCGATAGCATTCATAAACAAAATGATGGGGGTTATAATTCACATAATTGCCGTTTAATTTCAAATACCCTTTCGCGAAATATAAATTATCCAATACACTAAGGGGAAGGGCTCTACTACTGTACTGCTACAGTGTTATACTTGTTTATTAAACCTGAGCTATGTATTCAGTTACTTAATTACCAGAGGTCCGTACAGCAGTAGGCTACTCTGCGGTCCCTACCCTGCTACCATCAGACGCAGACCGGCTACCGTGACCGTCTGAACAGTAGACCGCGTGGCGGCGTATTATAGCATTGAGGATGGCCTATACATTACAAACTCTTATAATATTATTAAAGCGAAATTCGATTCGGTAACTGTAATACTGAACCAGTACCAGTACTGCTGCTGCAGTAGCCCAGCCTAGCACTGTATTACTACTGTAGTACAACCCTTACTGCTGTACTGTATCAGTGAATGTATATTTCGCGAAGGTTTATTTTGAATTAAACGGGAATTATTAGAATTAGAGTCCATATCTTTTTTGTTTATGAATACTATCGGAGGCTGAAAGTGCGTAATGTGCCCCTTATCAGTAAATGGATAGCTTTCGCCCCTGTTTTAAGTTTTTCGATAACTTTTTCATAACTTTCGGTAACTTTCGTTAGCTTTCGCCTTTCGGTAATTGTCCTCTTTCAGAACTATCCTCAACTTCTCCAATGAATAAACTCTCGCAGTCAAAACTAACGGCGTTAAGTACCGTAATGGTACAATTGAGGGATAAATTACATTTATTAATTACACACAATAATATTAATAATGAATTATAAGAAATTCATATTCATATAAATCTAGAGGGATCACTGCTATATCGCCGTGGGGATCAGTCCGTTCACAATAACTTTCCAATGAACTTGAGAACATGGCCAAGCTTGGAGATAGTATATTACGGAAGCCCTGAAGGGCCATGTTGCGCGTTAGAAATGATTGTATATTTTTATGTTTTATTTTTTATTATACGGTTTCAATTTATTGTATGCGCGCGACGCTTAGAACCACATGTTGTGTAGGCCTATGTGAAATTAGAGGGAAATTTGAAAGCCATTTAGTATCCATTGTATTATTACTGTACTCCTACAGACTGCAGTAGCAGTCTATGGAATACAATAATATTAAGTGTTTAGCTGTTGCCTTTTTTGAATTACCCCTCAATTTTGAATTTCTAAACGTTTTCTAAACATAACCAAAGTTTGTTGTTCTACATAACCGCATACAAACAATACAACATACGTAGGTCTAACCGTCGCGCACACAGAAGAACTAGTCAAAAATGAGCAATATAACTAACCTGTACTCCAGTATTGATGCCTATAATCTCTAGTGGGCATCTTATAATTGATACAATATGAAGATGATTATCAACTTTAAATAATACAGAAGTTGGAAGCGAAAACAAAAATAATTTTCAGATTAATCGTAGAACAAAATGTGAGCGTAACGTGTATTGCAAATTGCCCTCATTATCTTCCTCAACGGCACTGAGCCATTTCATTGGCTACTGTAGTTGCAAGGAAGCTGTTACTCATTGGCCAAGCGCAGGGCCAATTTGTAATCTTTGTAAGTTAGGCATCCTTTCATTCATGGTGTTCACTGTTAATGCAACCTTCTGGTTGTTAGGGAATCTTGGACGTTTCCGTTTACTTTACATTATTCTGATCAGATCAGTGATGGTGACAGGGAGAGACACCGCAGTAACGTATTAAAATAATTGTAACTATACTTTTGCGAACGTTGCACTTTTCCTTGCATGGTGCTACAGTGGCGAAAGGTACTGATTACCGGTACCAGTACTGATGTTGGAGGTACAGCCCACGCCTTATTCCTAAAAGCAGATGGGAAGGAAGTCTCATAAGGAGATTCCAATAATATCAATATCTTCATTAAATAATACCCTTCGTTCTTCATGAAATATATGTTCTACTTTCCATGAAAATAACTTACGCAATGGAGTAATCTAAATAAATACCTTTTCACTATACACAAAGACTGTATGGTGGATTGGTCTACCCTCCTAAAGTCTAAACAATTTTACTAATAATTTGGCAAAAATGATATTTTGGTATCCTCTGAAAGCTAAAGACGAATTCTATCGATTACCAATGATTTTATGGATCTGTAACTCACAAATGAAGTGTGCGTGTCTACATGAATATGATGGCGCTGTTTATACCATGTAAGTTTAGCTTTATGACGTTGGCTCATTTGACCTGAGAATTTTACATATTTTGACATGCATTTTTAAATATATTTATTCTTGCAGCGCTGGATTTTTGTGTAAAATAATTTTTTTGTTATTGTTTTGAAAAAAATAAGCAACAAAGAGGAATTTAGGTAATATGTTTAACTATCAATTATGTTGGAGCAAAGCTTGTACCCTAGATATTCTTGTGTGAAAATCTTGGATCGCTACTGCAGTTGAGTATCGCACATAGAGGACCTAGGGCCTACATCGCTTTAGGCCTAAGTAACTTACCTATTTCTGGAGGCCGCAAGAAAGGCCCAAACAACCATGTGGTTTCAATTACAGAATTTAATTAGGATTTCTAAACCCTCTTGAAGTATTTTTCCAGTTTTTGAATAGACCCATTTAAGGACAGTAACTAAGGTAACTGAGACGCCTAACCTATACACTGGTTGGTACTGAAGCCACTTGTATCTCAGAAACCCTGTGTGAAGTGGGGCCACCCTTCCCCTACCCTAGCAGCTACCCGCCATCATTCTATTAACAGTCTCCATAACAATGTTTTGCTAGGGTTCACTCCAGAATCCAATTTGCTCCATTGTGATGGGCCCCGCCTTTGTAAGAGCCAGCAGCTCCGGGGCTGTAACAGCATTTGTTTGCCTGTAAGTGGTCATTAACTATAATAAGAAGCCGGTACCCTTTCCAGATCGGTTGGTTTCGGCCAATTATTAACTCACAGGTCTTTAATAGGATAACCCTGTATTTGAGAAAGTTTCGGATTTCCTTAGCAGCAAAAGTTACAAAGGTGGAAATTATATGAATAGCTGTATCTGTAACATTTTGTAATGCGATTTATCCTTTATAAGTATAAGTAAAGTACATCACCACGTCCACGTAATTTGTATTGCTCAAAACCCATGACAAAGAAAGCGCTCTCATCGGCACTTTCTTTTTGTTTTTCCGGCGTTTGTAATCTCGACTTTGCAAAACTTAGGAGGAACACATCAAATTGGCTGGACTGGTTTCTACACCTAAACATTCGATCAAGTTGGTTTCCTTGGATTTGTAAACTCTTCAGACGACTTTGCAAGTCTTTGAAAAAACAAAAAATCACCAAACACCATTTAGGTGAGCATTTTGGTTAAGTATATATTATTTTAACATCACAATCCGCATCTGGGGCATCAAACTTGTTGTTTCGAATGTGACACATGAAGCATCTTTTTACAGGAAATAGCGAGCGACATCGCAATGGCATGATAGATACAGTACAGTAGTTAGCATTGGAGGTGTACGACTTTGTGGTGGCACCTGTGCTTTTATACGATTAAACGACTTTACTGCACATCGTGTAATTATTAAAGTAGCTATGCGTCATCTGTTTCGCAGAAAGCAGGATTTACCATCAGGTGATCCAGTGTAATCACTGCGTTGCGTGTAGGTGTTAGTTACAACGCTAAGGGCCATTCAACGATTAAACGATTTTTCTTAATATCAAGTGGTACCATTTGACAGTGGGGGTTCCAGGTTAGTACAGTAGTAGTGGGATTAAAGGGAGAGCTAAGCTAAACTCCATTGCTGCAGTGATGGTGGCATGTGTGGAACAGCCAGAAAATCTATTTTTGATGAAAGAGTGTTAGCGGACATTATTCCATTGGAGATGGAGAGTATTCACTCTTAAATTTTAAAATAAATATTACAGAGTAAGTACTGTAGTTATTATTGAATAATTAATTGGTTTATTATTATTATATCTACTACTGTATCAGGAACCTTTCACTTACTAATAATTAATTGTTACTCATTATTGTATTTCATGGGGCGCAATATTATTTCACACTGTAAAATTAAGTTGATATCGTACTTGCTTTCAGTGACTTTGACGATAAATAGATAATCGTGTCTGAGAAAGTAAATCCCCGCTAGGTATCGTCGTACGGGACCGAAATATGTTACTTAATTAATCGTTTTTGTTTTTGTATCAGTTACTTAGATGAAGGGCTGTTAGTCTCACTCAGTATGGTACCGCCACTTTGTTCTAATGTAACATTTATTAGTATTCGCTGCTGGTGCAATTCCGATGTGTCACAGCGACACAGCGGTAACGAGGAGGAGTCATATTAAACACCCGCCATCAGGTTTTAGTAGATTTGGCACTTCGTGTAAAATATTAGGATATATATAAGCAATATATTTGAAACTATGTAGATCGGAATGTTGGCAGAGCAAAGCTTCCGAGTGGTGCAAGTCTCTAGCAAAACACGGACAGGCAGATAAACTGTACAAGTGCGAAGTGGGTACATACTCTACAGTATTAAAGAGAAATCACTACTACAATGGTGTTGATGGCATCAGGGTTAGTTAGATTTAGTAACACTTTCGACTTTGGTGCCAATTTTCCAGAAACTGTAGGCTACATACATTTTAGTTATTCCACTATTGACAATCTTTATTGTCTTAGTATAGAGAGGGTACAGTATGGTCAATCTTGCCGTTACTGGGTAAAAGGTTTTAATGTACTGTACCTCCCGTGATGATGTTGTTACCTAACATATTGATGTCTCACGCTGTGGGGCGAGCCACGAAGTCAGCGATCCCTTAACATAGTCAAAGTCTAATTTTTGATCGCTAATAACTCAGTCATTCTTTTGCTGAAATTAAACCAAACTTGGTACGTATGTATGTACTAACAGTAGTCCGTCAAAAGCTTAGAAAGAATCGGAAGTTTGGTCAAAAATCAGACAGTCTGTCAGTCGCTACCAGTAGTTTTTCAAATTACGACGACAGACAACTCGCCTGTCTGACAGCGCAACAGCTCCTATATGCTGATAGTAGGCTCTTGTAGCGCCATAGCTTTTACCGTTACATAAAGCAAATGTCAATAGTGCCTAGCAACCAGTCCAGCTTTGAGTTGAGATACAAATTGGCAATAATACAGGCATTGCTCGGACATTTTGAAAATAATTTTTGTACTGAAGTAGATTTTTCTTAACTTTCCGATTTGGACTGTGTTTGACCCAACTGGTTATATTTGGAATGTGTTTGAATGTATGCAAAATAATAATAATAATAATACAAAAATTGCCGAGTCGTTATTAATTAAGGAAGCGACTTCCCCCTTACTTAATAAATAGTCTGAGTTGGGGGATATATTGCAACTTTGGTATTAAATATCGGCGGGAAATGTAAATTTAACTTTCTGTGCTTTATTAAATACAGTTTTTCACTAAATAAAATACAAATTCTGTACTGCACTGTGTGTATTGTGTACTGTGTGTACTGTATTGTACTGTACTGTAATGTATGTAGCCTACAAATTCCAATTATTTTCCTCTGTTTAAAGGCTTATCGCTTAAACTGTGTTACAGTATTCATTTAGATTTAGATTAATTTACACCTGATGATGAATTACATATTCGAAACGCGTTGTGTTTTATTATATCAATATGCTTATTAATTTCGTAAAATTTCTTTAGAATTTCTAGCAATAAATATATGTTCGACAACAATTCTTTTTGTTGCATGGGATTTTGGTCTTTTGGCACTTTTGTCACATTTTTTTGGCCCATTTGAAGAATACCAGACTTCTGCCGTTATATTTCACTTTGCAGTTACCCCTATGTGAATAATACCATGTTTTCACCAAAAACAAAGGTTACAGAAGGGCTGAATCTAACCAAAACAATAGACGAATTAGTATATGTACAGGTTATAAGACAGAAATAAGCGCTGTAAAACACTTAATAAAAATAAATTAAAAAAAATAAAAAATCTTCATATATAAAATTCCAATAAAAAGTCGACCGAAAAGTCAAATCCTGGTATTCTTCACATGGGCGCAATTTTTCGCTAAGCCACTCCACTAATTATAATTGAAGTATTGCCGATTGATGTGGCGATTTAGCCGTATTGTAGTGAGTCCATACGCACTCTGACAAATGTCGTTTCAAGGTTCGCAGGTTTATATCAGTATATATTCTAGTCAGTTAATAAACGCTGTTATTAAACCGATATACCTTTAAAACTAAGCAAGAAATCGAAAAACAGTTTGAAGTTTTGAATTCACCACCAAATTTTGTCATGAAATAAATAAAAAAAATACTTTGTATTTTTTTACCCTTCTCGTTAAAACCTTCAGATTTTAGTTGACATTGTCAACGGAATGAAAATTCATCCCCCTCCAGGGGGAAAATCGACAAAAATAACTGCCGATTACTCCTAAAAATAAAACTGTACAGTAATCTCTTCTAATGTCTTTCTACGGTGGCTGATCTTTGTCAATTAATTATTTTTTTTTCAGAAGTTCTCTATGACGTCATAATTTTTGGTCGAAAATAAATTTATTTATTTGAAATGTACTTAAAGTAACCAATTAACGGCCTGTGCATGTGCAAATCTCGCCCTACAAGGTGGGCGATCGGTACCTGCGCCGTGTTCCCACGGTTACGATATCTCAAACTCGTAAGTATAAAAACTGTACCGGTAGAAGTTGCAGCTGTACAGAGTAAAGGAGTAAAGAAGAAAATAAATACAAAAGGAAATAGGCATACAACAAGCGGGTCCCGGAAGGAACATTGACTGAATGATTCCATGGAGGGAAATTTAAATGTAATAGTTGACTACTATCGCCAGTTGAGTTAGACACTAACACATTTAGGCAGTTAGGTATTTTGTAATATATAATAATAATCATCTTATTAATCTTTTGTTTAATCGGAAAAAATAATTAAAAAAAATAAATTACTTTTCTTTTTCTGGGATTAGAACCCTTGACCTCAAGATTAAGTGACTAATATAAGTGACTAATCCCCCCCCCCCCCCCCACCCCCTACTAATGTTTTTCAAATTCCAATCATATGCTACTAAATTTGGTATGAAGGTAGTTCAATGGCAATATTTGCCGTCTTTATTTGTATTGATTTATTTATACTTTATTTGTCGTCTTTGGAATGTAATCTAGATATCATGAGAACTGCCTGACTGCCTTCATCTGCAGATTCCGATTCTGAAAACCGGTCTAAATTTTACCAAAAATAACTAGAGATATATAAGCGGTCTAAAAGGTCTAAATACTAAGTGTAAATATTTACCATATATTTGGTGAACATAAATTAGGAGTAGCAGTTGATCGTTAAAGATTACTTATATCCCATCCCATCCCATCCCATCCCACCCCATCCCATCCCATCCCATCCCATCCCATCCCACCCCATCCCATCAATAAATGCGCTATATACTGTATATTATGAGCACTATATGTTCATATTAATATTTATTATTTTTATTTAACGCCATGTTTCCAGGCGAAAGTTCTAGAATATAATTCTATAACCAAGATACATGGGCCCGCAATATCATCACTATCCTACGACGGACGTACAGATAGGAAGACTGGAAGACTAATTGACGGATACGGGATACACCGTATTGGCGTTCGCCGACTTTGATGAAGAAGATCTCAAGCAACTAATCAACCCTGACGGTTACGTTCGTTGATGTACATATAAGTTACTCTTCTTGGTGAACGTGGTACCACACACCATGCAGTCTATTACTGCCGATGGCGACGAGTCATCTTCGCTTCCTTCGCATTTCCTCTTACGACCTCTAACGGTAACAACTTCTTGATCGTGAACAGTTTTACGATGTTTGTTTAAATTACCGACACATGAAAATAATTTGTCACAAATACTACAGGATGTGGATGAGTCTTCCATTCAATATTAAAAGTTGTCGATGACAATAACACTGAAATACATTTATTGTTATAATACAAATACCTAACTGCCTAAATGTGTTAGTGTCTAACTCAACTGGCGATAGTAGTCAACTATTACATTTAAATTTCCCTCCATGGAATCATTCAGTCAATGTTCCTTCCGGGACCCGCTTGTGGCATACAGCTGTACAGAAATAGTTCATTAGGCCTACTACAGCAGTACAGTACTGCAGTACTGCCTACAGAAGTAGTTTGAATACTCAGATACTGGAATAAGGAAATTATGAAAACACGAGGTCGAAGTAAGACTGCCGTACCGGTACCGGAATGTGTTTCTGCTTCTACCAAATCAGGTAGCAATTCCGGTGCCGGTAACAAGAAACGTAGTTCCGTAGGGAATCCAAACGACCACGAACGCCGTAGAAAACAATATGCATCGTCAACGCTTAAACGGAGATGTCGCCATATTGACGAACTGGAAAACACAAGGACAAGGACAACCCCCTTATCGAACCATTTCCATGGAGCCCTTTTTACCGACTCGATGAACAGCATCGATTCGCCGTTGGGAATTGCAGGACCTAATAAATCCTCGACCCCGTTTGATGTTTTAAAATCATCGCGATTTAATAGACTCTCCGATTCCGCGTTTGGATTTGTATCTCACGACAATTCTTTGGAGTTAATCAGCGCTGGACTGAACCTCACCCCAGATGCGTCAAAACTGCCCGCCGAGTCTGGGATGAACAAGAATCCGAGATCGGAATTTATCGTGGATACCGATACTGAATCTCGCGAACCCGCTACAAAGAACGCCGACGAAAACTTTGTGCTTTTTCGCACTCCGACCCAGAAAGGCAAAGCCGGTGGAAGTAAAGGGAAACGAAAGACTAACAACAGAAAGAGAAAGGAGAAATCGGTTAAATTTATAACAGAAACTGGTGATGATGAAATGGAAGAGTTTAAGAGACATCTAGCAGACTGTAACGAATACCAACTTCATATCGCTTGATAATCGCTGAAGTCACTTTAAATGTTTAATTAATAGTCCTACTGGTAATTATTGAGCATGTGAATTTGAATTTTTTTGTTTTATGTTTTGTTATTATGTTTGTTTTTTGTTCTCATCTCATTTATAGTTTTTAGTAGTTTTGTAACTCGATGTTATATTTAGTATATACTGCATTGACCCGTAATATATTGATTAGTTTAGAGGCAGAAGTTGCCTTTTATTTTTGTAGTTAAAATCGTGGCTAATCTTTACATTAGCCGCCACTACGAGTTTTCGATATCTCAATAAAGGTCGCATTGTAATGTTTCCTCATGTGATCCGGCGTTCAACATTAATTAATTAATTACATGGATAATAATAGCGTTTTCCCCTTAGAGCCCTTGTCGCTGTTCGGCTGAGGCTGACCCTTCCTCGAGTTATTATACTGTTATTTTGCGGTTATTTTTCATACAAAACGTAATTTTATTTTTAAAATCCCCTTTCTTTCTTTCCTTTTATTTTAATGCGGGAAGATTTTCAGCTACTTGGAATGGGAGTTGAGTTGGTTGGAGAGGGGGGGGGGGGGGGGGTACTGACTTAATAGGCAGTGTAGAATTTGTTCTCGTCAAATTATGTCAGCTGGGAATTAATCGAATTGAATTATTCTAACCTATTACACAAATCATCTACCCTCATTAACGTCCTACACATTATCTGCAGGAATATGATCGGCAATATTTAAATATTACAAAATATCTTTGAATCTCCCACATCATTACTGGTTTATAATCCTTGCAGCGCAATCATTCTAGTGATACTTATTATTTACTTTTACAAAAGGCGCTATATTTTAACTTGAAATATTTTAAAATTTAATTAAATCCTGTAGATATTGGGGGGAGAAGTGTCTGCAGAAACTAGTACTATTACGGATTTAGGGGCTATGGTGTACATTAGGGATGCGACAGAGCTAAAATTTCATCCGGAGCCGGAGCCCGGAGGTTTCTCCGGATTACAATATGAGCTCCGGCCGGAGACGGAGCCGGAGCCGGATGTTTGGTGATTGATAATGCAGGTGTATTATTATAGTAGACATAGACAGATATGTGTTCATGAGACATGGGGGGGGGGGGGGTTGATGCAATTTCTTACGCGGTGAAGTAATATCTCGCCTCAATGTTAAATTATCAATTAAGGGAAATGAGCAGTTTACAGTCGCACACTATTCTAATCAAAACAATATACTAACTATATTCAATATAACAGGTTACATTTTTTTGGGGAGAAATCAGCAGTTATTTGCTCAATTTTCCCCTGGAGAGGGAAGGTATGAATTTATATTGCGTCCAAAGACTCCCTGCTGTAAAATGGTACATCAACCAATGGGTACCTGTGACGAAGCCAAAAAACTATATTGGGGGGGGGGGGGGGGGGGGGGTGCTACTCTACCGACATCAAAACAGGACATTATTATGACCATCATTAATTACGTCTATAATTTATGTCAGGTAATTCGTCATAGGTCCTATGGTCGTTAGGTCCTGTGACATAATGTCCTTCGACAATAGATCCTTAGTTACAACAGCTATGATTACTAGTATAAAATTAATCTGTAACATGTGCTATCGAGTCTCGTTTATTGTTTTGGTTACAATAATACCGGTCCGTTACTATATAACCTGCACCATTCTCGACTGAAGAAACAAAATGAACAGTACCAGCCTGTTGTGGATGGGGGGTGGGGGTCAGTGGAATTGGGGTTCTAGACTGACGAACGAAACGATAGTAGCCTACATGTATTTAAGATTTTTTAATTAGGGAAGAATATTAATTGAATTAACTGAATCATTTCAATGTTTTTGTTCAAACATTTAAACAATTTCACAAGGGGGGTGGGGGTTATCAGGAAACTTAAAAAAACAAGCTGTAAATTACTTAATGAGTTATTATGTTAATTACTATGATATTTACATTATTCATACATCAGAAAAACTTATTATTTTAATTCGAATTTAAACAATATAAGCTCCGGATTGGCTCCGGGTTAATTTGCCCGGAGCCGGAACCAGATCCGGAACTAGAAAATTGGCCCGGAGCTCCGGGTTTCCGGAGCCGGAGCTCTGTCGCATCCCTAGTGTACATACAATCAGAAATGGGTTACTTTACTTACAATACAGCCGATTTACAAACCATATTATTATTTTATAATTACCTTTAATTAATAATTATTATTGTTACCTTTATTGAAAACTCACTGAAAAGTATTATTGTTACCCTTTATTTAGGTATACTTTTGTACCACATACCTTTGTTTGTATAATATATCAGTGGTCCTTGGGTTCGTTTATTGTAGCGCATCTCACACTAGTTAGAAAACTTTAACTCGTACTTTTCGAAATAGCGATGTCGTAACCATTCTCGATGTTCTCAGTGTTTTTTTGCGCCCTTTTGCCCCTTTTCCACCCAGATAGTGGCGCATATTGACCGCAAGTGAAAATTGTAATCTTCAGCGCAAATTTACCGCAAGGTAAATAAAGTCTCGTTTATTGTTTTGGTTAGAAAACACTGCCACAAAACACTCCTTTCCCTTAATGTTTTAAATTAAATACATTTTTCAAACCCACGAAACACACATTTGGTGGGTCCTTTTGCGCCATTGACTCTGCCCAGTGCCCACATATATGTAATATGTCATATATGTAATTATTACCAATCGTTGAATATTGAATTTATCAATGTTTACTGATTTCTGGCGACAATTATATTTTTTGTCAGCATTCATCATTACAAAGTAGTCGAATTTTGTTTAAATTTTAATTTGTTTGTATTTTTAATATAGTTTTATATCATTATTAATATATTGATCACTTATAAATTAAAACAACCAATAATATTAAAGTTTTATTGTTCGTGTGACTACTGTAATTCAAATGTACTAAAATGACTAATTTAACAAAGTAACTTAAACAACCCCCCCCCCCCCCCCTCACCCCCTCCGCCCCAAACGGTATAAACTTGGCGTCGGAAGCAAGCTTATAAGGCACCTTACGTAGTCAAAAATAACTGAATCCATTACATTAGTTCGCGTTTCATTCTGGTTAGGAATATATGAATCATACCATAGAAATTTAATCCTATTTTGTAAGTAAATAAGAATGCAATATCCTTTAAATTTATAAATAGTATGACATTGGTGACTGGACTGGACATGGTGCCTGAGACCAGATAGATTGGGCTCATGTCCTACGAAAGAGATGCAGATGAACATTCTTTTTGGGGCCTGTGTTATGATTGAGGAATTGATTACATTGGAAGTGGAAGAGATTTTGTGTCAAGTCGAGTTGCAATATCATTATATTTGTACATAAAAGTTAGACATCGAAATACAGGTTCGTGGGACCGAGGTAAGACAAGGTAAGCAAACTTACTTATGGGTACCACTGCCCGGGCAACGGAGAACTATTTAGTCCCCTCACGAAAATTATATATCAGTCTTTTAACAGACTACATGCGTGTATCAAGTTTAAGTTTAGTTATTAAACAAACATTTGTCGACAGAAAGTCCGACTAACAGACAAGTACTAACAGTGTGGTACAATGCGAGGCCAATTTAGTATGGGGTGAACTTTTTAATTTAATATATTGAATTTGGTTGCTAAATTTTTAATCTTTCTCAAAATTATTATTCCAAGCAATTTTTTTTCGTAAATTGTTTTATTGAAGTGCCATTGTTAAAGTATTTTAACATATCACACAATGGTATTCTTGTTTTTATCGTTATTTTTGTTGTTATTATTGTTTTTATAATTATTATTGTGTCTCTGTTTGCAGAAGGCCGTTCTTATTACATTTAACTGCTTCCTTTCCCGACCCGATATACCTGCAACGTTTTCACTGTTTTTAATATTGTTCAAAACGAAACTTTTTTACAAATATAACAATAAGTTATTATCAATCTCATATATTGACTAAATTATTAGTATTGTTTACCTGTAGGGTCAATTATTTGAATTTGTTTTCTTTCTGCATGACTTTGCTGCTCGTCCGAATTTCCCATTGGGTTTAATTGGGACGCAGACAATCTGTTGCGCCATCTTGCGATAACAAACTCGTATTGGTCTTCTGAAGTGCTAAAGACTTCTTTGCACGCACTGAAGAGCATTGATCCAGGTACACTCTTGCCCAAAGACAATGACATTCAGAAATATATTTTATAAACATTTAAAATAATTACAATAATTCTTAGTATTTTTTACGTTTGGGTTTTACGCCATAAACACATTAAGTACCGGTAATTTATAACAACATGTTATATTCCTAGACCAAATAAGCTATTAGCGTTGGTGATTTCCAATGTTGAGGGTTTTATAATCTTCACTTTATATTTCTCGATAAAGTTGATAAATGCTCGAACGTGGTTGGCTGGCGGGACGTGGCATGTTGCCTATCCTTACTATTATATTGTTAAAGGAAAAATGTATAAAGTTTTTTCGAATGATTGAAGAGGATCTCATTGTAGTGGCCCACCCAATCAGCTGTTGTTTTACTTGGTTCGGCAGTTAGTGTTGTGAGTCGGATTTGCACTTTATTGGCTCATATGATTAATTAAACATTTTCTTGAGATTGCTTCTTCAGATAATGTACACTTATTGGGAGCTGTTCCAATCAAAATAGGGTAATTTAAATCTCCTCTATACATTTAAGCAATAAAACAACTATTATGTAAGCGGAAATAAATATATGCAAGCTAGCAAAACAAATACTAATTAATTGACCAATCAATGTGTGGAAAAGTGGGGAAAACTTTATTGTAAGATTTTTTATAACACAATAGCTATATCTATTAGATGAATTGTTGTTGGGTGGGGTGACGGCGAATTAAATATATGTTATGATATTGCTCTCCATATAGCGAAAAATATCAACCGAACCTATTGGGGCTCGAACCCGGTACCTAGGTATCAAACTTCCCGTTATCATCAGGGGGGGTGTGTGTCCTAAGACAACTGAGCTACAAGGACGGATGAAGAAATATTTCGCTATGAAGTGGGCTATCATATTTAGGTAGTTGTAATGGGTTATCCAGTCACTATAAGGAAAGTACAACGTGTTTGCTATGGAGAGCATTATCATAGCATAATATATATTTAATTCGCCGTCACCCCACCCCACATACGGGGTATCAGTGGTTTCTACAACACTGAAAATAGTTTTTCTTTGAGGCATGGTTGACATTTCTGGCAGAGTACGGGAAAAACGTTATACTTTCCTTAGAGTGACTGAAAAAGGCCTAAATATGATAACCCACTCCATAGCGTTCTAATTACTCATCCGTCCTCATCAGAGGTCTTAGGACACACACCCGGCTGATGATAACCGGAAATTTGAAACTCAATAAAATTTCGACCGACCGGTATACTTCACATGCGCCACTCGAGTTAGGCGATATACTGTAGTCAAGTGTCCCTGGTAAGTCGGCGAAGTTGCCAGGGTGAGGTCAATGACATTTGTTATTTATATTTCTTCATGTAATGAATAGCGGGTATCCTATAGAATACCCATTCATTAATAAATTTTATAAATTGTAAGTTTGTTTACTGTACTTCACAAAAGTAAAACTCGCAGATGGTTCATTTGGTATTCATTAAACAGCACTCGTCCCATGATTTCTTATCGTAACTTAGTAGCAAAATATTCTAATCCATCAGATGGTAACATTTATGTTTCACTCCAACCACCGACGGTGGCTATAAGGTACTGTAGGTCAATTATGATAAACACCGGACCAGCTCCTAAGCTCGTAAAGTGAGCATATCGTATAAACGACGACCCACTTCTTTACCGCCGCGTATAATATTTACGATTTACACGTGGCAAATCCAACTTCGCGTCCTGGGAAAACAGATAAAGAACGATAGGACAGCCAACACACGAAGCTTGTGGCGTCGTACTAGAGCTAATGACACCCACCGCTGGGAGAGTTTATCTGCATATAAAAGATCGCCCATCTTCCTCTACTAATTATTTACGGAATGATTAAATTGAGGACCTTAGTAACGGACGTTTCTAATGTTATCTACCTGAATGACACAGAGTATAATTTGTCGCCGGGTTACTAAATCAATTGCCCCCTCCTGTTTATATAAATTGAAAACGGAAACTTATCATGTACTTAATTAGCTATACGAAACGAAAAAATCGAATTGAGATGGTTTCTAACTGTGAACAATAATGTAGGCCTACCTGTCTGTATGTATAGGCCTACTACTGTATTATAGTGCGCCGTGAATTTGGTAAATAACAGTGTTCTAACCTAAATCGATTACCTTTGCTATTGTGGGCCGAGTGGAGCGAGTCAAAAAGTTTAGCACGAACCACAATAGGAATTGTCAGTTCGTCTGCCTGCCTGACCTGTTCAATGTTTGAATGTCACATTATCTGGGTGACAGTCGATAACGCCCCCCCGGCTCTAACGCCCCAGATTGTAGTGGTCTCTGTATTTGTGTGGAACAGACTTAGACAGCTGACCGATTTGTTTACAAATCATATAGATTGTATAAATTGTATAGATTGCATTTGCATACACCATGTCCCAGAATATAGTGTCGTAGTAATTCAGTGACACGCCCCCCCCCCCCCCCCCCCCCCCTAATTTTTCTACAAATCTTAATGAGATTGCATGACATTTGAAAGATATAGTTTCACCTCCCGATCACTGACTGGGTGAGCCAGAATTTTTATTTTTGCTTTTAATCTTTAGCTACAAACGTTTAAAAAAGTGTCTCCGGTTCCAGTTTTAATTCCAATGTTTCAGGTGTGGGGCGAGCCACGTAGTTGGCGAAGAATCTGCTTAATATATTAGGTGGATGGGTAAAATAGTAATTGTAAATAACTAGCCCAAACAACGAACGCCCAACCTCTTAAACCCAAACAATTCAATTCAATTCAATTGTGAATGAATGGGAGATAATATATAATTAATATTAATATAATAATTAATAATATATCATATAATTTTCTACAACGGGGGGGGGGGGGGGGGGGGGTGTGGTCCGGGGGCCCAGATGGTATCGTCGCGTTACGGCTAATGTCGCGTTACGGGTAATCTATTTTCTTGGTTTTACATAGGGAATCATTATCAATATTATTCTACGGTGTTTACGTAGGCTACAGATGAGGTCCGAAAAATGTTATGTAATAATGTTTTACAGCATATACTCATGATTAATATATATTTCAAATTGTGTAATTATACTTTTAATTTATTAATAATAATTCGTTTTTAAAAAAAAGACAGAAGGGTTTTAAAATTATTTACAATTATTGTTGACCCTGACCCACCCCCAAATAATGGCAATACGCAAAGGTTTTGCCTAATATATGGCTATCCCCACATTGGAACGCATTGGAACTAAGTTCGCTTCATTGGAACTAAGTTCGCTTCATTGGAACTAAGTTCGTATCCATTGGAACTAAATTAGCTTGCATTGGAGCTAAATTCGTATCCATTGTCGAACTAAATTCGCTTGCATTGGAACTAAACTCGCATGCATTTGAACTAAGTTTGTTTTGATATTCTGGAATTGGAACTAAGTTCGCCTCGATTGGAACTAAGTTCGCTTTATAAAATTTATTTTGGAACTAAATTCGTTTCAATTGGAACTAAGTTCGCTTTGAAATGTGCGATTGGAACTAAGTTTGTGCTACGAGTTCGTACTAAGTTCGTACGGTAGCACGAACTTAGTTCCAATCGCACATTTCCAAGGCGAACTTGGTCCCAATGGAAACGAATTGAGTTCCAAAATAAATTCTATAAAGCAAACTTGGTTCCAATCGAGGCGAACTTAGTTCCAATCCCAGAATATCAAAACGAATTTAGTTCCAATGGATGCGAATTTAGTTCCACTGGAAGCGAATTTAGTTCAAATGTATGCGAATTGAAATCCAATGGATGCGAACTTAGTTTCAATGGATACAAACTTAGTTCCAAAGCAAGCGAATTTAGTTCCAATGTTTCAATCGTGGGGTTAGCCACGTAGTAGGCGAAACCTCTGCGTATTGCCATTATTTGGGGGTGGGTCAGGGTCAACAATAATTGTAAATAATTATTATAAAACCCTTCTGACATTTTTTAAAAACGAATTATTATTAGTGAATTAAAAGTATAATTACACATTTTGAAATATATCAATTACACCAATTACAATAGTACTTATTTGGGTTAGGTGGATGGGCGTTGTTTGGGTTAGATTCGTTAGAAGGTTAGGTGTAGTTTGTGTTAAGAGCTTCGGCGTTGTTTTTTTTACTATGAATATCATTTTAAATGATTAAACATAATTGAATTTAGCAGCTTGGTCTAGTGGTGACATTCATGGGTTCCCAATTAGGAAGCCCTGGTTCGAACCCTAGATGGGGCAGCACTGTTTGGGCGCAGTGCTTTAAATGCTGCAGCCTAGCCCAACCCTGGCTTTCATCATGGGAACCATAAATGGGAACCAAGGCAACTTGGGAAACAGAGTGGAAGGGTTTACTGTGGAAGATCACCCATGGTGGTGAACAGGCATTCCTTTAGGAAACAGAGTGGAAGGGTTTACTGTGGAAGATCACCCATTGTGGTGAACAGGCATTCCTTTAGGAAACAGAGTGGAAGGGTTTACTGTGGAAGATCACCCATGGTGGTGAACAGGCATTCCTCTAGGAAACAGAGTGGAGGGTTTACTGTGGAAGATCACCCATGGTGGTGAACAGGCATTCCTTTAGGAAACAGAGTGGAAGGGTTTACTGTGGAAGATCACCCATGGTGGTGAACAAGCATTCCTTTAGGAAACAGAGTGGAAGGGTTTACTGTGGAAGATCACCTATGGTGGTGAACAGGCATTCCTTTAGGAAACAGAGTGGAAGGGTTTACTGTGGAAGATCACCCATGGTGGTGAACAGGCATTCCTTTAGGAATCAGAGTGGAAGGGTTTACTGTGGAAGATCACCCATGGTGGTGAACAGGTATTCCTTTATTAAACAGAGTGGGAGGGTTTATACTGTGGAAGATCACCCATGGTGGTGAACAGGCATTCCTTTAGGAAACAGAGTGGAAGGGTTTACTGTGGAAGATCACTCATGGTGGTGAACAGGCATTCCTTTATTAAACAGAGTGGGAGGGTTTATACTGTGGAAGATCACCCATGGTGGTGAACAGGCATTCCTTTAGGAAACAGAGTGGAAGGGTTTACTGTGGAAGATCACCCATGGTGGTGAACAGGCATTCCTTTAGGAAACATAGTGGAAGGGTTTACTGTGGAAGATCACCCATGGTGGTGAACATGCATTCCTCTAGGAAACATAGTGGAGGGTTTACTGTGGAAGATCACCCATGGTGGTGAACAGGCATTCCTTTAGGAAACAGAGTGGAAGGGCTTACTGTGGAAGATCACCCATGGTGGTGAACAGGCATTCCTCTACGAAACAGAGTGAAGGGTTTACTGTGGAAGATCACCCATGGTGGTGAACAGGCATTCCTTTAGGGAACAGAGTGGAAGGGTTTACTGTGGAAGATCACCCATGGTGGTGAACAGGCATTCCTCCAGGAAACAGAGTGGAGGGTTTACTGTGGAAGATCACCCATGGTGGTGAACAGGCATTCCTTTAGGAAACAGAGTGGAAGGGTTTACTGTGGAAGATCACCCATGGTGGTGAACAGGCATTCCTTTAGGAAACAGAGTGGAAGGGTTTACTGTGGAAGATGACCCATGGTGGTGAACAGGTATTCCTTATTAAACAGAGTGGGAGGGTTTATACTGTGGAAGATCACCCATGGTGGTGGACCGGCATTCCTTTATGAAACAGAGTGGAAGGGTTTACTGTGGAAGATCACCCATGGTGGTGAACAGGCATTCATTTGGGAAACAGAGTGGAAGGGTTTACTGTGGAAGATCACCCATGGTGGTGAACAGGCATTCCTTTAGGAAACAGAGTGGAAGGGTTTACTGTGGAAGATCACCCATGGTGGTGAACAGGCATTCCTCTAGGAAACAGAGTGGAGGGTTTACTGTGGAAGATCACCCATGGTGGTGAACAGGCATTCCTTTAGGAAACAGAGTGGAAGGGTTTACTGTGGAAGATCACCCATGGTGGTGAACAGGCATTCCTCCAGGAAACAGAGTGGAGGGTTTACTGTGGAAGATCACCCATGGTGGTGAACAGGCATTCCTTTAGGAAACAGAGTGGAAGGGTTTACTGTGGAAGATCACCCATGGTGGTGAACAGGCATTCCTTTAGGAAACAGAGTGGAAGGGTTTACTGTGGAAGATCACCCATGGTGGTGAACAGGCATTCCTTTAGGAAACAGAGTGGAAGGGTTTACTGTGGAAGATCACCCATGGTGGTGAACAGGTATTCCTTTATTAAACAGAGTGGGAGGGTTTATACTGTGGAAGATCACCCATGGTGGTGGACCGGCATTCCTTTATGAAACAGAGTGGAAGGGTTTACTGTGGAAGATCACCCATGGTGGTGAACAGGCATTCATTTAGGAAACAGAGTGGAAGGGTTTACTGTGGAAGATCACCCATGGTGGTGAACAGGCATTCCTTTAGGAAACAGAGTGGAAGGGTTTACTGTGGAAGATCATCCATGGTGGTGAACAGGCATTCATTTAGGAAACAGAGTGGAAGGGTTTACTGTGGAAGATCACCCATGGTGGTGAACAGGCATTCCTTTAGGAAACAGAGTGGAAGGATTTACTGTGTAAGTTCACCCATGGTGGTGAACAGGCATTCCTATAGGAAACAGAGTGGAAGGGTTTACTGTGGAAGATCATCTATGGTGGTGAACAGGTATTCCTTTATTAAACAGAGTGGGAGGGTTTATACTGTGGAAGATCACCCATGGTGGTGGACCGGCATTCCTTTATGAAACAGAGTGGAAGGGTTTACTGTGGAAGATCACCCATGGTGGTGAACAGGCATTCATTTAGGAAACAGAGTGGAAGGGTTTGCTGTGGAAGATCACCCATGGTGGTGAACAGGCATTCCTTTAGGAAACAGAGTGGAAGGGTTTACTGTGGAAGATCACCCATGGTGGTGAACAGGCATTCATTTAGGAAACAGAGTGGAAGGGTTTACTGTGGAAGATCACCCATGGTGGTGAACAGGCATTCCTTTAGGAAACAGAGTGGAAGGGTTTACTGTGGAAGATCATCCATGGTGGTGAACAGGCATTCATTTAGGAAACAGAGTGGAAGGGTTTACTGTGGAAGATCACCCATGGTGGTGAACAGGCATTCCTTTAGGAAACAGAGTGGAAGGATTTACTGTGTAAGTTCACCCATGGTGGTGAACAGGCATTCCTTTAGGAAACAGTGTGGAAGGGTTTACTGTGGAAGATCACCCATGGTGGTGAACAGGTATTCCTTTATTAAACAGAGTGGGAGGGTTTATACTGTGGAAGATCACCCATGGTGGTGGACCGGCATTCCTTTATGAAACAGAGTGGAAGGGTTTACTGTGGAAGATCACCCATGGTGGTGAACAGGCATTCATTTAGGAAACAGAGTGGAAGGGTTTGCTGTGGAAGATCACCCATGGTGGTGAACAGGCATTCCTTTAGGAAACAGAGTGGAAGGGTTTACTGTGGAAGATCACCCATGGTGGTGAACAGGCATTCATTTAGGAAACAGAGTGGAAGGGTTTACTGTGGAAGATCACCCATGGTGGTGAACAGGCATTCCTTTAGGAAACAGAGTGGAAGGATTTACTGTGTAAGTTCACCCATGGTGGTGAACAGGCATTCCTTTAGGAAACAGAGTGGAAGGGTTTACTGTGGAAGATCACCCATGGTTGTGGAACGGCATTCCTTTAAGAAACAGAGTGGAAGGGTTTACTGCGGAAGATCACCCATGGTGGTGAACAGGCATTCCTTTAGGAAACAGAGTGGAAGGGTTTATTGTGGAAGATCACCCATGGTTGTGAACAGGCATTCCTTTATGAAACAGAGTGGAAGGGTTTACTGCGGAAGATCACCCATGGTTGTGAACAGGCATTCATTGGCTTAATGAGCCTAAAATAATCTCCCATTCATTCACAATTGCATTCAATTGAATTGTTTGGGTTTAAGAGGTTGGGCGTTGTTTGGGATAAGATTGTTTTTGTTAGGAGGTTAGGTGTTGTTTGGGTTAGTTATTTACAATTACTATTTACCCATCCACCTAATAGTGGCATTAAACAGATTCTTCGCCAACTACGTGGGTCGCCCCACACCTGCTACATTGGAACTATATTCGCTTCCATTGGAACTAAATACGCTTGCATCGGAACTAAGTTCGCATCCATTGGAACTAAGTTCGCATCCATTGCAACTAAATTCGCATGCATTGGAATTAAATTCGTTTTCGTTTTTGTCTAGTTATTGGAACAAGGTGTACTAAATACTGTAACAGGTCATGCAGCGAGCGGATTGCTGAAATTAGCAGAGGCCGATCTTTCTCTATTTATGGCACTTTTTTCATAATATTTCCTTAGAAACTTCTTATATGGTACTTTTGTTAGGTGGATATGATGACTATAGGGTTCATAGAAATGCAGGGTTTTTTTTGAAAATTTGTTGATGGCGCTGTCGGCGCCATCGATCAAACTTTCTAAGGCACCATAGACAATACTACCACTACTAGGACTAACGTCATACAAAGGTATTCCAGTATTCCAATATCAAAAACAATACTGCAATATACTGATATAGGACATTTCAAAGTTAATAGGCTTACCTGCCTGCCAGCCTACTGGCAGACTGGCCTAGCTGCCTAGGCTACTGTAATATGCAGTGCACTATACTGCTATACACTATACCAGTATACCTGTCAGCCTGTCTGCCTGTCAGAGCTGTACAGCTGTAGGTATACTATACAGCTACAGACTGACAGAGCTAGTACCGTACTGCAGTACTGGACTGGTACTGTCAGACTGTAACTGTAGTAATGGCAAATGGATATACTGATATAACTAACTAGGCGTAGGCCTACACAACTATAGTTCAGTAGTTCAGTAGGCCTAGTTCAGTAGTTAGATAGTACAGTAGTCAGGTAGTACATCTGTATAGCTGTATATTAGGCCTACCCGCTACCCCTACAGCCCTACATACAGTACAGCAGTAAAAACATGTAACCAATCTCTGAATCTGGCTGTCTCGGCACCAACACAGTTTATTTGTACCGTCAACTCACACATTCACACACAATTCAGCAATTGAATCATTCATTAGGCAGTTAGGCCTAATATTTGTTAAGCAGTCAAAAGACAAAACATTAAATAAATTAATATGGCAGTATGCGGGCGAATGCGAATAGACTTGGCTGCTTGGTCTGTCAACTGTTGGAAGGTCTGAAGGTGGATACATGACCGAACGTAATCAGTTTCTGATCGAATGTAACATACGGTAGTTATTACGTATCGAACGTAACTGCAATTATGTTGTTGAACTGTTGGATCTTACAGTCAGTGAGAAGTCAAAAATTGGACTTCAAGTCCAATTTTAGACTTCAAGTCCAATTTTAGACTTCAAGTCCAATTTTGGACTCCAAAGTCCAATATTGGACTTTAGTACAACTCCAAGTGTACCCATGCTGCCATACTGTATATCGGTATTTCAGTATTTCAATCAAAACTGCATCCTGTATCAGTACCGGTACATATATATTACATAATTACAATGCAACATCATTTTAATGATCAAATTAATTATTATAAGTATTATAAGCTGATAAGCAGGGATCGCAGATCGCACACGTACAGTCAGACATCAGTAGTTACTTTTTGCGGTAGTGGTATGGCTTTGCAGTAGCCTTATGCCTTACTAGGCAGCTAGGCCTACCTTAATGGTGTATACCGCGGTAGCGAGTTTTAGCTGTATAGTTCATTCATACCCATACCTGTGGTATTTTCGTATGGCAAAAATAAGACTACTGTAAACTGTAACCTAATATGTTATTGAGTTAATGTTTATTGACTAATTGTTTTGATTAGGTTCACTGTTTGACTGACAGGCTGTGTCAAGTAGGCCTACAATGCACACATCTCCAACCAGACACTATATAACATTGGAGTTGGAGGTGTCTCATTAGTTCCCCCAAGCTTGACACTAGAACAAAGCCGCCTCCGCTTTGCAGGACATTGCTTTCGCCCTGAGGACCAGCCTGTGCACCTCATGGAGTAAATAAGCATGGTGGACAGCCCATGACTTTCTTGAGACGCATCTTTCTTACTGTCTCAAAGGACACTGGCCTTGAAGATGCGGATGATCTAGCAAATGTCATGGGTGATAAGGCTGTAAGAGTGTAAGGGAGTTGTGGAGGCGTTAATAGGGCCTATATACAGATATATATAATGCAGCTGCAATGCAGCATGCCGATTGCTGGATTGTAGTTAGTAGTATGTGGTGATAGGGCTCCTTCAATTGGTAAAGTCAAAGTGGCCGTTTATTGTATAAGTTAGAAAAGCCTGCCTCTGTATCTGTAACCTGTTCCTTTCCCTCAATTGGTTTATGACGTGTGTTACTTCTGTACTTATTATGTCTGTATGTGGAAACCCCAACACGTTAATCAGTTAATCCCCTTTCATTATCCAGCCGTTTTAAAATACCCTTCCTGTTGTATGGAAAAATTAGAAGAGATGGTGGTAGCATCAACTTGTAGTATTTCTTTCTGATAGGGCTCCCATATCGTAGATTGTACTGTGTACTGTCAGACTGTAGTTAGCCTTAGCAGCAGCTGCAGTTGGCAAACCTGACATTGCTACCAGTTTCCACCAAATATAATTTGTAATTAAATATTTCTTGGAGCATAATCTAATCTAGTCCTAAAGACTTTAAAGTCCTGGGTACATAATGCTGTAAGGTTAGACATAACATGAATGTAAACTAAACAATATGCTAAAAGTAAAGTACAAAGTACCTAGAATGCTAGAATGTACCATTATATTCTAAGTACAGTACACTGAAGATACATACAGAGCTGCAAAGGTAACTTTCCATAACTTAATAGCTGTCTGGCTGTCTATCATCTGTTATGATTCATGTATATTTAAGTTTGATTGTCAATGTCGCGTCCAAAATTGGACTTAAACAGTTAAAGTCCAATATTGGACTTTTGTAAAAATTCAAAGCCTTATAAAAAAAGTTCCCCCTGGTGAATTTCAGGTCCCCCTGTTCAAATTCAAAACTCTTATTTTTTGATATATTTTCGATTAAAAAAAAAAAATCCCGCCCGATCCAATTACCCAAGGCCCTGGAACAATTGGCTGATATGAAGTCCAATATTGGACTCGCAGAAGTCCAATTTTGGACTTGAACTGGAGTCTAAGTCCAATTTTGGACTCAAGTCCAATTTTTGACTTCTCACCGACTGTCTTACTGTCTTATACTGTTATAACTAGGCCTATGTTACATTGGATCTACAAATTACTAAGCTCGAATGCAGGAATGTAACATTGCCATTTACAGATTTAAAGGAGCAGGTTACAGACTGACAGAGGCGGATGCGTGGTGTTGGGGGAACCAAAACAATAAACGAAAGTTAGCACATGTTACAAGATTATGCAGGTTACTTTTATTTAAAGGCTGAAAGGAGCAGGTTACAGAGGCGTGTTGGTGGAACCAAAACAATAAACGAAATAACTTTCGTTTATTGTTTTGGTTCCAGAAATGTTACAAGATTATGCAGGTTACTTAATTGGGTATTGTGTCTTTGTTTTGTACTCACCAACACCAAACTGTTTCTTCCTGTAAATAAACGAAGCATCTCATCGGTTAACTCCTGAAATCAAAACACAACTGGAAATAAATGTATGTTACATTCGAGCTTAGTAATTCTGTAATTTGTAACATAGTAGGTCTATAGGATCAGGATCCAATGTAACATAATTGAGGTTAGGTACCGTACGTTCGATTCGTAAAAACTATGTTACATTTGATCCTGATTACGTTCGGTCTGTCACCCTCGGAAGGTGGGGCGAATCGGTCAACTGACAAAGTCGATTGGCCCAAGTCCATATTCCCCTAAAATCTGCGGCGAAAATAATTGTGCCGAATAGGTCGAGGCAGCGAGGGGCGAATCACTCGCACCCGGCCTACGCGCTACGCCTACCTCTATCAGTTGTCATTGTCAGTCTGTCCACTGTCTGTCACGTCAGTCTGTTCGCTGTAGCTACCTATTCATCAGTTCATATTACATCGTTATGCAGTCTCCTGGGTTCTCTGTTCCACGATCAGGATTAATGCAAAATCGAGAAGCTCAGCTCAAAACGTATTCCCGAAGACTTAAAGACGACATTCGCTCAATTTTGGACAACTACAGTGAAATATTGAAACTAACTAAAGTACAAGAGGATAATCAGGTTAACCGAACAACCCAACAGCAGGAAGAATTATACGAAACGCAGGTTCGTTCTTCTAACATCGTCCGCGCTTGTGAATCGCTCATAAAACTCATATCTGATCTCAAACAGTATCTGATTCTTAACGACTTTACCTCGGTAAACGAAGCAATTGCCAACAGTAACCACAGACTTAGAACCACTCAAGCGGAGTACGACAGCAAACTGAGTCAGTTACGGGAGGAATTATCCATGGATTTGTACGAACTTGAGGAAGAGTGGTACAGTTCGCGGCATAAATGAATTGTTTGATAGGGGAATGGAGACGATTACTAGAATCGTTATAGACGAGATCGCATTGGAGGGGTTGGATGGGATAACCCTGGAGACTTTATGGAATCGGCTCGACGCTAGAGACGATAAATTACCTTGTGGGAAGGTTAACGAGAGAATTAAGGAACTAGTTTGGGAGATCGTGGTTCACCACAAAGACGTTGATTTCTACCAACTACCTGAACCACGGCAGACTCTCGTACCGCTCACTAGATTTGGAACGGGTGGAATGTTCGTTGAGACTTCCTCCAAACAATCCATCGAGATCTACCCGATATCTATCTCTAACGAGCTGGACGTCTGGGGTTCCTGCAGTTCTCTGGACACAAGAGTCGATGTATCAGAGGCGGTTCGCGTTGCTACGTTCCCCACTGTTCTCAAACAGTTTGGGAACTCTTTGGTTCTCGTCGCGACACAACAGCGAAGGTTCGTTGCTTTGCTAGGTGACAACGTAGAGTATCTTTCCCGCGCCGAGGAACTAACTCCTGTGAAGTACTGCGTTCTGGAATGGATCTCCCGTATGCGAACCAACGGGGAACTAAACCACACGGTCTACGCCAAACTCTTTCCAATGGACCCCAAATCGTTGTTCCACGTCTTAAAGAAGTTCGTCGAATGGAAACTCGTAGTAAAGAGTCGAGGTATGTCCTTCTCTATGGACGGGACTCGTTGTGGTCACATAGTTACCTTGGTAACTCGAACTCGTTTCTACCGGCCATTCATCAGCAGGAGCGATATAATATCCGAGAAGATCTCCAACTTCCTGTTGACGCAACCCAATAAGTCGGGGCGACGAGTCGATATATTCAAAGCGGTGGTGGATCGCGATACCTCCCAGAAGGAGATTAAGAACATGGTGGAGACGTTGAGTCGAACTAAGTACCTCATCCATGGGAAGTCCGCGATTCCACGCAAATCCAAACTGCCAAAGAAGAATAAAGATGTAGTAATCCAAGGTGGGTGATTCAAACCTAGTTCTTTAGTCCCAGGAAATCTAACTTGAAATCCAACTGAACTCACCGAAGGCTATAAGCAGTAAGGCTTGCAAATCTTTACCCCACAGCGCCTTTCATACTAACCACAACCAGCACTGACAGTTTGCAGTAGATTAAAATATTTACTTATTAAATGTATTATTGTCAAAAATATAATTGTGATTCCGACCCATTTGAAAATAATAATTATTTATTAGTAGGTATAGATAGTAACGGGGTCTTTACACTATGCGGAAAATCAAGCCGCTTAATAATAGATTAATTCGCGTTTATAAACGTTAATTAAATCAAATATTAATTCAAAAATAAATTAAATCAAAATCATAACAAAAAGTATATAGTAGTACTGTAAGTATATATTCTTATGTATTCTTCTGTGAAGAACCTGCGAAAGATCAGTTTCCCGCAGGAACCTGATCGATCAACCTAATTCAAAGATCAGGTTCCCACTACAGTTTCCCTATCCAACAAAGATTTTACTGATGTGTCCGATAATGTTCCTCCCATCCGCCGTGCATATTTGTGCAGAACTACACAAGCTTTAACAGCATTCTCCGGGTATTTGGGTGGCATTTGTATTGGCTGAAAAAATAATCAAAAAAATAATTTAATATATAATAAATATGGGCGTAAGTAGACCAAACGCATTCTCGATCACTCGTCTGGCTCGAGACAATCGGTAGTCGTACACTCACTGATAGCGCAGAAGATTTGATCCGGGTGGTGGGGGTTTCATCGCCCACCAAAACATGCTCAAATTCACCTTGACCATGTACGATAGTCTACGGAGAGGTAAGACCGATGGTTCCACTAAATAGTGCTTCTAGAGTACAAGAACAGAAAATTCCTGCGTCATTCAGTGAGCTATAATTTCCAATACCAACTATTATAGTGGAATAGTAATATCCATCACAGGCAGCCAACAACACAACACTGTAGAACCCTTTGTAGTTATAGTTTATAGTTGTCGTATAGTTATAGTATAACACTAATATAAACTGTTTCTAGAGTGTACATATGAAAATGGTGCAAAATTGAAACATTGCATACGTTTACATTTTATTATTGATAGTAACAATGTGTTGGCAAGCTGTATTTATCGAGGTGTTTGTTATTATACATTTATTATAGGAAGGGATCTAGGGGTTTTAACCTCGAATGATTAGTTTATTTTACCGAAAATAACTTATCCTTTATTGGCGCAATTGTAGGACTAATCCCATCACATGCGTACTTTTTAACCGGGTAGTGTACAACTTTAGGAATCGCGTAATTTTTAATTACACGTAAAATTACGCGATTCCTAAATTTGTACACTACCCGGTTAATAAGTACGCATGTGATGGGATTAGTACGGAAGCCCATAGCGGCCAGGGCACAAACATTAATGAGGGGCACATTAATGAGGGACACAAACATTAATGAGGGACACAAACATTAATGAGGGACTGGGACACAAACATTAATGAGGGACACAAACATTAATGAGGGACACAAACATTAATGAGGGACACAAACATTAATGAGGGACACACATTAATGAGGGACACAAACATTAATGTGGGACACAAACATTAATGGGGGACACAAACATTAATGAGGGACACAAACATTAATGAGGGACACACATTAATGAGGGACACAAACATTAATGTGAGACACAAACATTAATGAGGGGCACATTAATGAGGGACACAAACATTAATGAGGGACACAAACATTAATGAGGACCACAAACATTAATGAGGGACACAAACATTAATGAGGGACACACATTAATGAGGGACACAAACATTAATGTGAGACACAAACATTAATGAGGGGCACATTAATGAGGGACACAAACATTAATGAGGGACACAAACATTAATGAGGGACACAAACATTAATGTGGGACACAAACATTAATGAGGGGCACATTAATGAGGGACACAAACATTAATGAGGGACACAAACATTAATGAGGACCACAAACATTAATGAGGACCACAAACATTAATGAGGGACACAAACATTAATGAGGGACACAAACATTAATGAGGGACACAAACATTAATGAGGGACACAAACATTAATGAGGGACACACATTATGAGGGACACAAACATTAATGTGGGACACAAACATTAATGAGGGACACACATTAATGAGGGACACAAACATTAATGAGGGACACAAACATTAATGGGGGACACAAACATTAATGAGGGACACAAACATTAATGAGGGACACAAACATTAATGAGGGACACAAACATTAATGAGGGACACAAACATTAATGAGGGACACAAACATTAATGAGGGATATTCCCTCACATCCCGCACATATTCATATATGTGTATATAATATGTATATATTCATATATAATCACACAAGCTGTGGCCCGAAGGGCCACAGGCTTTCTAGTTCAATATAAATCCGGTGAGGTAGAAATAGTTTTGATGCATTTGTGGTATAAGTTTCTGTGATGGAACTTGTAAGCATATGTGTGATTTGAAAGGTTTTTATACTTTAAGTAAATAAATGAGTAAATGGGTTTGTAAGAATATGTGTGGCCCCTAGACATAGACAAATTATTAAGGTGTCTATTAACTATTAAGGTGTCACTCATTAATGTTTGTGTACCTCATTAATGATTGTGTCCCTCATTAATGTTTGTGTCCCTAATTATTGTGTGTCCCTCGTTAATGTTTGTGTCCCTTATTAATGTGTCTCCCTGATTAATGTTTGTGCCCCTTATTAATGTGTGTCGTCATTAATGTTTGTGTCCCTCATTAATGTTTGTGTCCCTCATTAATGTGTGTCCCTCATTAATGTTTGTGCCCCTCATTAATATGTGTCCCTCATTAATGTTTGTGTCCCTCATTAATGTTTGTATCCCTCATTAATGTTTGTGCCCCTTATTAATGTGTGTCCCTGATTAATGTTTGTGTCTCTCATTAATGTTTGTGTCCCTCATTAATGTTTGTGTCCCTCATTAATGTTTGTACCCCTTATTAATGTGTGTCCCTGATTAATGTTTGTGTCCCCCATTAATGTTTGGACCCTCATTAATGTTTGTGTCCCTCATTAATGTTTGTGTCCCTCATTAATGTTTGTGCCCCTTATTAATGTTTGTGTCCCTCATTAATGTTTGTGTCCCCCATTAATGTTTGGACCCTCATTAATGTTTGTGTCCCTCATTAATGTTTGTGTCCCTCATTAATGTTTGTGTCCCTCATTAATGTTTGTGTCCCCCATTAATGTTTGGACCCTCATTAATGTTTGTGTCCCTCATTAATGTTTGTGTCCCTCATTAATGTTTGTGTCCCTTATTAATGTTTGTGTCCCTCATTAATGTTTGTGTCCCCCATTAATGTTTGGACCCTCATTAATGTTTGTGTCCCTCATTAATGTTTGTGTCCCTCATTAATGTTTGTGTCCCTCATTAATGTTTGTGTCCCTCATTAATGTTTGTACCCCTTATTAATGTGTGTCCCTGATTAATGTTTGTGTCCCTCATTAATGTTTGTGTCCCTCATTAATGTTTGTGCCCCTTATTAATGTTTGTGTCCCTCATTAATGTTTGTGTCCCCCATTAATGTTTGGACCCTCATTAATGTTTGTGTCCCTCATTAATGTTTGTGTCCCACATTAATGTTTGAGTCCTGGCCGCTATGGGCTTCCGTAGATTAGTCCTACAATTGCGCCAATAAAGGATAAGTTATTTTCGGTAAAATATACTTATCATTCGAGGTTAAGACCCCTAGATCCCTTCCTATAATAAATTTATAATAACAAACACCTCGAAAAATACAGCTTGCCAACACATTGTTACTATCAATAATAAAAAATCAGGGGCTAATAAAAATGGCCGCTGGCTTTGAAATTAATACTCCATATCTCAAGAACCTGTGGCCTAGTGGTTGTTGTCTCGGCTTCTACCTCGAGGTCCCAGGTTCGAATCCGACACCACGCTGATGAGACCCGGTAAGGTCGAAACGCGTACGTGGTTTGGAGAGATATGAGATATTAATTTCAAGAAAAATTACGCGATTCCTAAATTTGTACACTACTCGGTTAAATAGTACCAATGTGATGGGATTAGTCCTACAATTGCGCCAAGAAAAGATAAGTTATTTTCGGTAAAATAAACTAATCATTCGAGGTTAAGACCCCTAGATCCCTTCCTTTACATTTTATAGTATGATTTGCGGCTTGTATTTCGCTTAGTGTGAAAGGCCTTTTCAAAAACAGCTTTGATTCAATAAGATTCAAGCGAAGCGGAACGGATTTGCTCTCAGGCAATTCCGCTTGAACCGTTCTTACTGACTGCCGCTTGGCCTTGGATGCCATTTACCTTCCCGCATAGTGTGAAGGAAGGGGTATTTACAATCTACTTGCAAGCGACTTAATTTTTCTTAAGTGAATTGCAAGCGGATTGACAATCCGCTTGAATTCCGTTTAGTGGGAAGGCCCAGTAAAGAACTCATATCACATCAGACTTAGTAAAGGCTCCACCCTATGACCCAGTTAGAAATTTTTATATGACTGAGAGGTGGTCGTAGCGTCATGGGATCAGAGTCTACAACCAATATATCAAGTATAAAGAACAGTATGCACTATTTTTCAATTTTAGTTGCCATGGCAACTGGTAATTTTTAACTAGAAACGAGCTATATATTAGCCGTAGCGTCATTAAATCATCCTCCACCCCACTTTATCGATTATAAGGAAAAACATGCAATATATTTTGCATTCTAAATGCCATGGCAACTCATTAGAATTGTTGACTTAGTGTTAGACATGAGAACTGCAGGCGGATTAACCTCCTTTGAAGAAAGATACAGATGATGTTCTAGTACACATCTGCCACGTTATAGCTTAAACGGATCAAAAGCAAAGAAATCGAGAACATTTAATGATTAGACATGTAGCCCCCTGCGGCTGACAGATTACATGTAGAAATCTGTCTGTATACAAAGACAAGAAGTGGGGCCTTCGCGCAGCACGTGACTTAAATTTAATTTAAGTACTAATTCGAAAGTATTACTGTATTAGCAAATTTTAAGCAGATTTCGCCTAATCACTTTTTACCTCTTTCATTTCTATTCAGACATTTCTGACTCTAGCGGTATAGTGAGAACTGAAGATGGATTAGGGTCTCCAGCCCCACAAAGACACAGCCTATGGATGAATAGTACATACGTACATCGGCCAAGTTTCATCTTGAATAACGGATAACGAAATGAGAGACGGATCTCACTTTCAGAAATTTCGTCGTATAGCGGCAGACCGATTAAATCTCCCCCCCCCCCCCCCCCCCACAAAGACGCAGCATGTGGTCCAGAATATATGGCAAGATTCAGCTTAAACTGATTAAAATCAATGAGACGGGAGAATCTATTCACTTTCAGGCATAAAGTAGTCCTATAGCGGGTGACTGTTGAACTGATTTTCAACAAAACAAATTTTCAACTTGGCAGCTTTAAATTCGACAAAGTTATAAGCATGTCAATATCATAACGACGACAACGATTTCACTTTCAGACTTTTGGCCCTCTAGCGGCAGACTGGAGAACTGCAGATGGATTCGCCTCCTTTGAAAGTCACAGCTAATGGTCTAATACATATCTGCCAAGTTTCAGCTTAAACGGATTAAAAGCAAAGAAATGGGAGGGCATTTAATGCTTAGACATGTGGCCCTCTAGCGGGAGACCATTGCACTGATGGTGTCTGAAAGTCTCTCAAAAATCTCAACTTTTGCTCATATTGATACCTACAAATTTTCAACTTGGCAGCTTTAAATCCGACAAAGTTATTAGCATGTCAAAATCGTAACGACGACAACGATTTCACTTTCAGACCTTTGGCCCTCTAGCGGCAGACTGGAGAACTGCAGATGGATTCGCCTCCTTTGAAATTCACAGCTAATGGTCTAATACATATCTGCCAAGTTTCAGCTTAAACGGATTAAAAGCAAAGAAATGGGAGGGCATTTAATGTTTAGACATGTGGCCCTCTAGCGGGAGACCATTGCACTGATGGTGTCTGAAAGTCTCTCAAAAATCTCAACTTTTGCTCATATTGATACCTACAAATTTTCAACTTGGCAGCTTTAAATCCGACAAAGTTATTAGCATGTCAAAATCGTAACGACGACAACGATTTCACTTTCAGACCTTTGGCCCTCTAGCGGCAGACTGGAGAACTGCAGATGGATTCGCCTCCTTTGAAATTCACAGCTAATGGTCTAATACATATCTGCCAAGTTTCAGCTTAAACGGATTAAAAGCAAAGAAATGGGAGGGCATTTAATGTTTAGACATGTGGCCCTCTAGCGGGAGACCATTGCACTGATGGTGTCTGAAAGTCTCTCAAAAATCTCAACTTTTGCTCATATTGATACCTACAAATTTTCAACTTGGCAGCTTTAAATCCGACAAAGTTATTAGCATGTCAAAATCGTAACGACGACGACGACGACAACGACGACGACGACGACGACGACGACAACGACGACGACGACGACAACTATTTGCATAAATTGACCCACCCCCTAACAGTGTCAATTCGCTAAGGCTCCGCCAACTTCGTGGCTCGCCCCACAAACAAATTGATATAGTGGTACTCGCATGTTAAGCGAGCTTAGCTTGCGATAACTCGCCCCACATACCGGAATTATTGTTGGAATTATTGTTTTTTAGTTGCCATGGCAACTAGAAACTGAAAAATGGTGCATATTGTTCCTTATGCTTGATATATTGGGGGTGGTTTTTACTTCAAGGTGTACTAAATAACAGGTCAGAGCAGCGAGCGGATTGCTGAAATTAGCGTGAGGCCGATCTTTTCCCTATTTATGGCACTTTATTCATAATATTTCCTTAGAAACTTCTTTTATGCTACTTTTGTTAGGTGGATATGATGACTAGGGTTCATAGAAATGTAATAAAATGTCTTTCTGGAATTTTTATCATGTTGTTGCCAAGGTAACCGGGTGCAAAGTTCAAACTGTGCGCGCCTGTATTTCAAGGCAGCGAGGGATTCTGTTCCTTGAGATTTGGTAGGTGATTAACACGTTAGCTGCGGCTCCGAAACCACTGGTTCTTTGTTACTGCGGATTGTGCACCGGTGAACAACCATGTGCTGTTCCATGACTGCGGCAGGATTTGAGGCTTGGCGTTTAGTTAGTGCGGATTGTGCACCGGTGAACATTCCTGTGCAGTTCCTCAACTGCGGATTGTGCGCCGGTGCTCAACAAATTACTTTTTGTTAATTACATTTTGCGGGAATGCCTTTGGGCACCGGTGCTCAAATTCACTATCATTGTATTTATAAAACAATGGAGAACCACCATAGAAAAAACCGCATCTCAATAGCTCCGTCCAGTCCAGAGATAGTGGTTTGAATTTCATCAAAATTTTATATATTTTTTATGATTTTACTCTTACAGGGTTAACAATTTTCAAAACTGTACCAATAATTAATTATCCCATCACATTAGTAAATGACTTTTGGCCACTTTCGAAATTTCAGGGGGTAACCCCATAGTAGATAATGTCTGCAGTTTAACGCCACCCCCCCCCCCCCCCCCCCCACCATCAATTATTTGGGTTTTAAAAACATTTATAAAGTAAAACAATATAAAATAACATTGTTATTGTTACAAGCACATTTGCTCATGCAATATAAATTAATACATGAAAAGTAAACAGTAAACAGTTATTGCTTAACTAACAATGAACTAAATCAAATAGGCCTAATAGCTACTATGCTACAGTAGAGCATTTTAAAAATCCCGCCATATTTATATAAGTGGAAATATTGAGCACCGGCGCTCAATCCGCACTGGCACTTGTGTAGTGCGGATTGTGCACCGGTGCACAAACCCAAAAAAATATATATATGAGTCATACAAAGGTCACAGATACCGAATATGACAACAGCTGATGTATTTGAGCACCGGTGCTCAACTTATAGCCTCCGCACTAAGGGCTAACCAAGCCAAAATAGCTCCGCACTATCAGGGTTGCACAGGTCATGTTCACCGGTGCTCAATCCGCAGTAAGAAGTTGACAGGGAGTAAAACCTGCCGCAGTAAAGTTAAAACACGAATTGTGCACCGGTGCTCAATCCGCAGCTAACGTGTTAAAGGAAATAAAAGTATATCAAAATATTTTACATTTGAATCTGTTTACATTCCCGTTGCCATGGAAATAAGTAGATTGAAAAATTTGAAAATTTGTCTACCAATTCTATAAAACACCATTTTTATTCGGTTTGTCAGTCTAAATAATAAGTTAAAATTGCCAAAATTTTATTTTATAATTCGTTAATTGTGAATCATATTTCTAAAAGTCAATATTTGCCTACAAACTAAACTATCCAATCAGAGAGCAAGACCTGTAATAGCATGATTTTGACATTCCAGAATATCAAATTTCGGTTAGCAATTATTAGAAATATAAGTAGTAAATAGTAGCCCAATTTCTATCTGGCAGTCATAATGGGAAATTATCGTAATTCCCGTCACCATGGAAAGGGGATTGAAAAAAATTCAAGTAAATATTTTGATAGACTTTTATTTCCTTTAGTCATATATCAAATCTCAAGAACATAATCCCTTGTTGTCTTGAATTACGGGCGCTAGAAATTTGAAGTTTGCACCCGGTTTCCTTGGCAACTACAAGATAAAAATTCCAGAAAGACATTTTATTACATTTCTATTCTACAGGTTTTTTTGGCGCTAAATGTGGCGCCAGCGCCATATCACATCGCCGTGGCGCCATTGGCAGGAAGCTCGATGGCGGCAGCAGCGTCATCGAGATTTCTCCGAGCTTTGCCCCATTATTGCATATTCTATGACAACGGTACAGTATCGGTATTAAAAAAAATATTTAAATTAAAATGGATTCCCACACAGACTCATATTGTTTGAGGTGGTGAAGGTGGGCACATCATTTTAACTTTCAACTAGTTTAGTTGACATGTTATGTTATTTAGTTAATTATAGTTGTTTTATTAACTTGTCACGAATTTACAGTAGTTAGTTACAAGAATTTAATTTGAAACGTTAGGCCCCCCTCACACGGAGCAACTTGTTTCTGCAACTTTTTTCTGAAAATTATTGCTGAAACTCGTTGCTGGACTCCCTCACACACAGAAACTGGCCCATGTGAAGAATACCAGACTTTCTACCGTTATATTTCACTTTGCATGTTACCCCCATGTGAAGAATACCAGGTTTTCACCAAAAACACAGGTTACAGAAGGGCTGAATTTAACCAAAACAATAAACGAATTAGTATATGTACAGGTTATAAGACAGAAATAAGCGTTATAAAACACTTAACAAAGATAAATTAAAAAAAATAAAAAATCTTCATATATAAAATTCCAATAAAAAGTCGACCGAAAAGTGAAATCCTGGTATTCTTCACATGGGCGCAGAAACTTGTTGCTGCAACTTGTTTCCGAAACTTGTTTCGGAATCTTGTTGTTGCAACTTGTATCCGAAACTTGTTTCTGTGAGTGAGGGAGTCCAGCAACAAGTTGCTACACGTTGTTTCTGTGAGTGAGGGAGTCCAGCAACAAGATGCTAAAACTTGTTTCTGTGAGTGAGGGAGTCCAGCAACAAGTAGCTACAACTTGTTTCTGTGAGTGAGGGAGTCCAGCACCAAGTTGCTACAACTTGTTTCTGTGAGTGAGGGAGTCCAGCAACAAGTAGGTACAACTTGTTTCTGTGAGTGAGGGAGTCCAGCAACAAGTTGCTACAACTTGTTTGCAAAACTTGTTTCTGTTTGTGAAGAAGTCAAGCAACAAGTTGCTGAAACTTGTTTCTGTGAGTGTGGGAGTCCAGCAACAAGTTGCTACAACTTGTTTCTGTGAGTGAGGGAGTCCAGCAACAAGTTGCTACAACTTGTTTCTGTGTGTGAAGGAGTCCAGCAACAAGTTGCTACGCTACACTTGTTTGCGAAACTTGTTTCTGTGTGTGTAGAAGTCCAGCAACAAGTTTCTGAAACTTGTTTCTGTGAGTGTGGGAGTCCAGCAACAAGTTGCTACAACTTGTTTCTGTTCATATCCACCTAACAAAAGTACCATATAAGAAGTTTCTACGGAAATATTATGAAAAAGCTATGAGAAAGATCGGCCTCTGCTAATTTCAGCAATCCGCTCGCTGCATGACCTGTTATTTAGTACACCTTGTGGTTGTGGTAAATATATATACATGTCGTTTTCACATTGTTGCTATGAATTTTCAAAACACAAACTATGCCATTACATTCTTCATATACAAAATATTATTCTGCCATAAATTTTAACTCGTCATATCTGCTGCTGTTGCTATGGTAATTTCATCCGTTGCTATGTTTAAGACCCTGTAAAAACGAGCGCAACCATTAGGTGAAGTCTACCCAAATTTCTTACAATATCCCATAGTTCCAATAAACATCTATGTGGGGTTGCTCCGTCAACTAAAAAATTCATAAGGGCTCATAGGCGAGGGCCTTTACTGAACTGGGACGAGCGATAGATAATTAAAAATATAAACATAATTTATCGACGGCAAATTATTAATTTATTATTGTCTGTGGCGTAGGCCGAACGGGTAACTAGATTAAGTTTAACAGTACTATATAATATTATATCATTGGTTGATTAAATAGGATTCATTTTGGTTAAGGGACAAGCATATACCAAATTAATTTTAATACTTTTAGATGCGGACAATGAATTCCAATATGTTCCTGTGCTGATGTTGTTGAAGCCATATGTGATTGGTAGTAAGGCTGCTACCGAGGAAGATGATGAGGAATGTGAAACAGTTCCAGTTGGTGATGATGAAGACGATGACGATGACAACAATGCTGAATATGTTGGCGATGTGGTAAAGTGTCCCTTTGTATTCGAGTTGCCTTTGAACCACCAAGCATACAGAGCTGTATATCGTAACGGGCAGGGTGGCCTTTCTATTCGAGGTCTCGCGTCGTCGATGGCTATCGATAAACTGACTGCGCGATATCTCGATAAGTCCTTGCGGAATGACCGCAGTAAACCAATTGTGTCAGTGATGGAGGACCACGGAAAGCAACGCCTACTGAAACTCAAAGCGTGGGAATTTCATCAACAAACCAATAAATCATTCGCTCGCACTCCTGAACCCAAATCCCAAGCAGCTTGTAATGAATCCCCTATAAAAGTCAGTGAGGAGATTCTAAAACAGCCAGACGTGATTCTTAGTGAAGCAGATGCTGGGAATTATGTAGGGAGGGATTTGCATTCGGCACAATACCGTCCGCGTGAGGGTAGTCCGGCTCCGGACAACTCGCAGATAGTCAACAACGTTCTGTCTGTGGCTGTAAATCTGACAGCAACCCGGTGTAAAGGTCACGAGATGTCTACGCGAATGACGGACAGAATGTCCTTCATATACGATTACATCCAGTCCCACGGCGTCATTAAAGGTACAGTGTCATCGTACGTGGCGTTGTGTGACCACGAACGCGATAAGGGTATCGCAACCAAAGTGTGCCGTAAGACTGTTATCAAACTCCTGAATCTTATGGTGGAATACGATGTTATAAATAAATTGGTTCGGACCTATACGGCTGGGGGTAAGGAACATAAGGTAGTGTTGTTTACGTCAAGAGAGCTCCCTCCAGATGACCCGAAGATCTGCGCTGCTCTTGCCAACTTCGAGGTGCGTCACGTAGTAGAGAAGGAAGTATCTTCCGATTCCGATGAGTTTGACATGGATGCATCCAATAATGCTTTGGATAATCTGGATGGTAAGGAATCAACTGAAATGCGACCTCCACCCCGAATGGGCAATCAATGGGGTACTTTCTACGGTCTGCAACCGAAGATGACTCGGTTGAGGGAGTTGCACACGTTTCTTTGGTATCTTCAGTACGGTCACCCGCAAGGTCGGGGCGACCGCCAGCAGTGGATCGATGGACTCGTTTATAACGAGATCGACGATTGGCGTCGTTTCGTTCCATCGATTCCGTTCCACCAGGAGAAACCCGACTGGCTGTACCTCGAGGATATCATCCCAATATTCCCGTTGTCGCTCTTCTGCGGCATCATCAACGTCATATACCGCATCGACAGTTTGGTCCAGTATCTGGATGATAGCATTGATAGATACCGTCTCATCCACACTCTGCCCTCCAGCGTTCGTTTCCAACTGCTGTACAAACGCAAATACCAGGATAATTTAATATGTTCCCTCAATCGTCTCGTAGTCATGGGTCTCATCTCTATCGATCGCCGAACTAAAACCGAGCAGTACATCTATGTGCACCCTTGTGCCACGTACGCAGATACTCGAAGGTTGGTCCCTGCTGAGGAACCACCATCACTCGATTTTATAACTCAACAGTTCAATGTGATAGAAGATGTGAAACTCTATTGGAATATCATACAGAATATATCGACTAACACTTCAGTTCAATACTGTAGCTACGCCACTGTCGCTGGAACCAGTAACGCCAACGACGAAGTTGTTAGGGAGTTAGCGTGTTCTCTCTATTTCAACAAAGATTCTAAGAATATTTTGGATGTGGAGCAACCACGACCTCTGGTGGGCAATATGCGAGGTGCGTGCGGATTCGATTCCCACTTGTGGGTCCACCCCGTTAAGAACTGGTTCTTACAGCGACAATCTAAGGGTCCTGGTTATAAGAGGAGGACGGCCCTTGTCGAAGAGGGTACCATACCGCTGTTACCTTATGGCAGTAACAATTCGCTGGAAGTCGATGGAGGTTCTTATGCGGTGACCTCCGCTGCGAAACAGAGGAAGGTGGATGTGGTTGGTGGGAAAGGGTTAAAGCGAGCGAGAAAGTCTCATCCTAAGAAGACACAACAGAATATTGACGATGCTTCGGATGAAATGGATGATGATAGCGGTGGTTTTCTGGGGGTAGAAGATAGTGGTGATGGTGGGGTTAAAGTAAAGCGGCTGAAACGTAAGTTAAATAATCTCGATAATTCCGAAATATCTTACGAATATAAAAGCTCAGCGGCTCAACCCAATAAGCGGAAGCTAGCCACAATGCGTCGATATCGGGGTGTTAGAACTCCCACAGAGAATGGTTTTCTGATGCTGTGCCGATTAGCTGGCGATCTTTTGGCTTTTAAACGTAGACCCTTTATCTCATGGGAACTCATTAACATCATGTTGAAGGAAAGGTTTCCCAATTCAGCACCATACAGTGCTTTCAATTCGAAACAAACCAACGAGGAGATTTCAGCACTGGCTAATGATAATATCCGGCGTCGGGTAAGTGACCTTCTGCGACGGGATTGCAATAGGACCAACTTCGCTGTCTGCAGTATCAAGGCGAGTTCGGACGAGGAGGTCAAAGAACTTCTGCGAAGGAAAGCTGGCAATTACATGACGGATGTGAATCTCCGGCGTGCGGAACTGAGAGAATTAGTCGAGATACTCGTTCGCAAGTTCCATTTATGCGAGGATTCTTCCTGGATAATACCTGATTCCTTAGAGGAATTCAACGAAACTTTTAAGCTTCTTCTACCAGCTGAGCCATCGAATAGGTTTACAATGAAGATTACTTGTATTACCGATATTGAGATGACCGCCGTAATGAACATGATCATTTGTTCCTATTTTCAGAGTTCGTTAGAGTACAACTCGACATTAACGTGTCTCGCATTGGATAATTATACGGTATCCGTTTTATCCCATGTTTATTCTTATCTCAAGACGCACAACATCATCACTACTAAGAGCATTAAGGGTAAGCCCCAGCGTTCTCTACCGTTGGTTAGCAACGCATACGGGCTGAAGAATAAGTTCCTGAGACTCATCCGGGGTTCTGGCAATATGCGGCAGTACCGGTTTCACGAAGCTGTGGAATACTTTAATTTCGCTAAAATCGCACCGATTACTTTTCCCGAGGACGATATCGGTGGTTATGCCGCGTTGCAAATCAACCTCATGGCGTTCGGAATGTCCGATGTTACCATCGACATACCGGAAGACGTTTTGTCTCGTAATTGTGATCCTATAACGGCCCCAGATGCGAAGGAGCGAACAGATGATGTCATGATAAACTCCTCCACTACATCAACTTCCTTTATCCCTCACGATATAACAAGTCAGGAGGAAGATGGATCAAATTCACAGGATAATAATTCTAGTATACAAACCTGTCTGGATTCTGGTAAATCCAGTGCAAAAACGTCAGCTCGGTTCGATACCGAACAGCCTTCGAAACAGATTGAACCAGTTCCGACTTCATCTAATACATTGGATGCAATTATTACTGGTGACGTAGGAATAACGTGTCTATCAGACACCGATGACACACTTCGACCCGCCACTGGTCAACACACAACGGAGACTCGGACTGCACAACAAGAAAATACTTTGCGAGGAGATCTGATTACAGCTCCTTTTGATTCGGAAGAGTTTAATTTCAATCGCCTTGGAGGCATAGAAGACGAAGAATCGTTGAACATTCTATCCAAGTTTGGAGCTGACGAAGACACCGCCAGCGATGATGGGAGTGATGACGATTTTATCCAAAGAACTCCTAATAAATCGAAGAACAAAACCAAACGTAGTAATAATTTAGTCGGCGGTGACCTAGACGCTGCTGGGGACGAGGATATTATGGCTCGTTACGATCGGTCGGGTATTTCCTACTCGATAAAGACGTGCTCGATAACCTGCGAGATGTTTGACTCGATCCAGCCGCCGTTCAGAACTCCGTCCACGAAGCTGCACGTCCTTCCGGTGGACCCGGACGACGGCTCTCCCGACCTGTCCCCCATCCCGCTGCCACGATCCGAGGAATTACCACGAGTGTTAGATTTCGTCGAATCGCTGACTCATCAACCCGACTCGATGAAGCCGCTCCTTCTCTCCTTCTACGACTTTGTCCTCAACGCTAACGAACTCGGCCAATCTCTTCATCGTAGTCTCCAGTTTCTCCAGGAGCTGCTTGACAACAGTATCGACGGCGACGTTCTCAGCGACGTCCAGGTCAGCTGCATCAACGTGTTCCTCTCGGCGCGACTCATGGTGTTGGTCGGGTCTGAATTCCTCACGCTAGTCTGCACTGAACGCGCCAGCCCTTGGTACTTTCGGGGTTGCCGGAACTCGGATGACGGTAAGGGTTTGTACTCCTGTTGGCGGTTCATCCCGCATCCTTGGCACACCGTAGACGGCGAGATTTCCGCCAGCATCGTCCATCAACTACTCCCCGCCATCCTCTGCCACATCGTAGAATCTCCGGGGACCTTCCAATCCAATGTAATCTCTCGGTTCCATCACGCAATCTCCCCGGTTCAGCTCCTAAAACTTATCGAGTTACTCGAGCGCTGTGGTTGTCTTGAACGTTTGCATCTCACTGGGACGGCGAAACAACAGTCGTTGATGTTTCATTCTCCTTCGTGGGCCGTAGGATTGGTTACCGACGAGCCAATAGAACCATCCATGGATTGCTGCATCCTACCAACACCCGACACGTGGACCAATTACGCGCTTCTAATTCAGTGGATGCAGATAAAATATTACGCTAATATTATGGACGATGTCACAGTTGCCATGGATGACAATAAAGTTGACCCCATAGCAACATTGACTCGATAAACATCCTTCAAATTACAACTAATAATGATAGTATAAAACGTCCATTTTTCCGTTATTTAAATTGGAAAGAGCCTGTAACAGTATCAATATCATGGATTTTGACAATTAGATATGTCTTGCAATAAACTTAATACATTTATCTAAGCAAATTATTTATGGTGACATATTTTTTTAAGGATCTGGCACTACATCCTGGGTTTCAAATTATCGTGGTTATTTTTTGTGTAATGTTTTTAAGGAAAATAGGACAAAATTTCAGAATATAATATGAATTAATTTTTTTGACACATTTATTTCACTAAACCGGCACATTTATTTCACTAAACCGGCACATTATTTCACTAAACCGGCACATTATTTCACTAAACCGGCACATTATTTATTTATGCTAAAACGTTATTTAATGATTTGAAAATTATCGGCAAACTAAAAGCCTGAGACAGTTTTTGATAGGGGTTGATTTAGTTAAAAGTTTATAAAGGTGATTTATTAAAGTGATATTATAATTAATAGGTCTTTGGTGAAACCCAATTCTGTTTATATTTATTGAGGTGGCAAACCTTTCCACTAGAAAGTAAAAAAAACCAAAAAAATATAAACACATTGCAGGTAATTTAATGTAATATTCTGTATAATATGCTAGTTAAATAATTTATTTGGCTCTCGTTTGCTGATGAGTACTGTATTATTAATGTTTAGATATATTTTTATCTTTTGATTTGGTAGTGTGAATGCGGCATAAGGGGAAGGATCATATTAGTAACATGTTCATAAAAATAGCCCAGAATCCTTAATCTCGAGACAAAAAAAATTATGTGCCGCAAAAAAAATAAGCAATCATTTGTTAATTATTATCGTTTCAATTTTAACATTAATTTTTATAATTATTGTCAGGTTATATTTATTTACAGTAAGTCATGTTTGCTAGCACTTAATACGATGACTTCTAAAAACGTGTAATACGTTAAATATGTTAATTTCAGCCCAGGGGGGATATAAACCAGACTGCGTAGGTCAGGCCATGCTTCCCTGGGTTTGGCCAGTCTGCTGATACTGGTCTTGGTGGGAATACTCCCACTGCTGACCTCTCTGTCGTTATGGCCTCCCTTTCTCCCATAATTGGCCACTCTGTTGGTATGAAACCCCCAATTCTTAAAATAATTATAAAATTTCTTAAAAATTCCTAAAAATTTGTATAAAAATTTAAATTCAATCAAAAATCAATCAAAAATTATCAAAATCTGATTGTTCATGATTGTCGTCATTCTTTTATTGTGTATTCTGGAATATTACCCAACATAAAAAGTGTAATTTATTACTTGATTCTGTGATAAAAGTATTACTACTACTACTGATATTATTATTTCTTATTTTTACTTATAATACTGATATATCACTTATACTGATCACACTGTGAAAACTGCGACAGAAGTAAACATTAATGTACTGGGAAATATTATGGAATACATAAATTTCTATATGGGGCGTTCATAAAGTATGTCACGCAAATTTTCCAGTTTTTTGACCCCCCCCCCCCCCCCCCTCTGTCACAAAGTGTCACGCAAGCTCAACCCCCCCCCCCACCCCCTCTGTCACAAAAACAAATTTTTTTCGTAAATTTATACCCCCCCCCCCCCTCCCCCCTAGACGAAAAATATTTTATTTCAATAATTTAATAACAGTTAGAAAGCACAATAGAAAGTGAAACATTTTGACTGAAGTAGTTCTTACTAAAAGCCTATACATACTTTAGCAGCTTCAAACTACAGTACTGTACATGTACAAGGCAGACTAGACAGGGGTGTCCTGTTAATGTTAGGGATTAAATTCAATGTTATTGAGTTTATTGTTTTTTCCTTAAAGTTTCCCACTCATCTACAAATGTGTTAGTCAAAGTCAAGCTAACATTAAAGCATACCGTAGAGCATCGCCGTGACCGTCACAAAAGTCAACCCCCCCCCCCCCCCCTGTCACAAAATGTCACGCAAGCTCGACCCCCCCCCCCCCCCTAGTGCGTGACATACTTTATGAATGCCCCCTATATCCTGTGGGGAATTTTTATCTTATTTAAGAAACTTTCATTTTGTAAGGCACTTTTAGAAATTTTTATATTTTGATAATTTTTATTCAACATTTTGCAACGAAAATATTTGTGCTTAATATATTTCTTATTCAACGACGAACTTTGTATCAACGATGTTTATTTTATAAAAATCCACTCAATAGAACGAGATAATCTTAAAAAAAATTATAAATGTAAATCTCTGATTAGTTCCGGTACCCTATTATGTACGTTCCTTGAGCATGGTGTATATTTTATTACGTAGAACAATAAAGCATTTAGTTGAATAATTTTGTTGACATTTGAAATCTTACTGACTTCTTCATTCTCTTCAAAAATAAGCTAGACAGTTTAGTAAATGATATAACACAAATTGGGGACTTCGCGCAGCACGTGAAATATAATTGATATTAAATAGTAACTCTAAAGGAATTTAAACAACAAGGCCTGTACTGCAGCGGGAGGGGAAGACGGCCTAAATGCACACAGGACAGGCCCTCACAAAGATTCAGCCTTAGTTCTATAAATATTTGCCAGGTATAAAGCTCGAAAGGATTACAAAAAATGACGTAACAGAAAGGAGAGCCTGGTCTGCCATCCACAACCTATCTGTATCTAAAGGTACGCTCATAGCAACAGGTGCAAAGGAAACCGTGACTGCAATAATATTTTGAAATGTTTTAATATAGCCAACCTATACAAATCGGCTCTATTTTTCACAGGGTGTTTTAGCCAATCACAGAGTTAAGGAATATCTATCAGCAAGTCTATAAAGCTTTTTGCTTCAAAGCAATAACTGTGGGCCTGTTATGGTTAACAATGATGTTTTTGCATAACTTCTGTCAGTCTGGTCAGTGAATAGAATACTGAATGGTGATTGCTGAACCGGTCCGGTACCTATTCCGGTAGCACATAGGACGATTTTTACAAAATAATAATATTGTTTACTGGAATTGTATCAGAAACCTGTACCTGAATCGAAGTAACAATGGAACTAACTATTGACTCGGCCAGCGCGAGCGCATTGGTAATTACGAAATCGATGTTCGCGAACATTTGTTTAAAAAATGTTTCTTTTGTGCGGACTTTTCTCGAAGAATACCTGGATGCGAACCAGAGTTTTCTAGAAGATTATATCGTTAAGAAATGTACGGCCGGTCTTATTACTGAGTGGCTGCAGCGTTCGCTGTCTTCTGCGTCTAACATCCCCTTCACCACTGCAGGTTTTCAACACTTCCCAGCCCAATCGCCGTCGCCAACGGCTGTACCTGTTTCTGCTACCGGGTACCGCGAAAACGGGCAGCCACAGCCGCATCAGAGAGCGTTGTGTACATCACCTACCGCACCATTTAGGTACCGGTACAGCCACATCGACAATACGACGACTTCCAGAATGAGTTACCGTTGTAAACCGCCATACTCGAGTCTTCGTTCGCCACTTACCAAACCTTCGTACAAACAGCCTCTGATGACGTCACACCACAACCAGACATGCCTCCCCCGAGAACCAATGGAACCTATACTGAGTCCTGTACACGCCAGACCAAATTCCATTGTATGTGAATCGGATAATATTTCATCCAGTTTAACTTTATTAACCTCTAACGACAAACTTTCTACCGCCGCAGTAACCACAACAGACTCAAACAATTATTCTACTCAACTTCCACCAGACAAGTCACATGTTCCAGAAATCGTATTCATTAAGATGGAAGACAAACTGGAGTATAAACCTGACATAGGTGATAATGGCAACAATATGGACGAATTGTTGTGCGGTGTAGATCCATTACATTCTTTGGGTGGCCAATCACAAGCATCCTTTCATGACGTAATGTCCGCTACTGAAAGTGTGAATAATTTGTGCGATCAACCCGGCCCATCTGGGTTTCTACCCCGGGGCATTGTGGAGCGAAGTCTCTCAGAATTAAGGCCTTTCATCTGCGATACTTGTGGTAAGGCGTTCGCTCTTAAGAGTACCCTAAATAGACACCAACGGATCCACAGCGCCCAGCGACCGCACCAATGCGGAATCTGCCACAACCGTTTCTCTCAACTAAGCCACCTAACCATTCACATGCGAACGCACAGTGGCGAGAGACCGTATAACTGCAACGTTTGTCAAAAACGATTCTTTCAACTGGGCCACCTATACATCCACAACAGGACTCATACCGGAGAGCGTCCGTACGTGTGTGACATTTGCGGGAAAGGGTTTATACAGAGTTGCAATCTAAACAGACACAAACTGTCACATTCGGATGGACGCTAGTTTAGTTGTGATACGTACGGTAATGGTCAATATTTAACGCCATCTTATAACAGTGTGGAATACACATAACTGCGCCGTTGGCCGAAACATTTCCGAAATATTAATATCGAAATATTAAAGCCTCGAAACATTTCCCCATTAAATATTATTCTAGAACATCACAAATTCGATCGTTTTAGGTTCAGTCTTCCCTATTAGTCCAGTAGATACTGTATTTTATTGTACCTGCATGAAAGTTTAGTGTATAATAGAAAGATTAGTGTATAGGTAATATTTGTGTCATCAATAATAATGACTGATGCCCAACTGGCATTTTTTGAGACTTTCCCTAAATCATACTGTAATTTTTCTTAAACACTATAAAAAACATTATTGAGTACAAGTTTCCTATTCCTCCATTTCTTATAGATGAAGATGATTCGGGTCTGGCACTAAGAACTGTTGAGACGTACTGTAACTGTGACCAACCTAAGTTGAAGGATATATATATTGAATTGAATTGAATTCATAGAATTGAAATACTGGAACGCAATGTAGTTGAGTGGTTTATTAGTAACGTTCCAGAATAATTTAATTATTTTTGCAATAAAGCTGTGATTCAGTGGGGAAGGAATAAGTTTTACACTGGCCTGTCGCAAATTAATTGCTATATCTCGGTAACTAGAAGTACCCAATAATTAAGGTACCCTAACTGATGTAAAAAAAATAACAATTCCGCTGTGCAAGGGAATTTAATAATCTCCACTAGGCCTGCTGTTACATTATATATTATACATTATAAAATTGCGATATTAGCAATTTGAGGTGTAATTTATTTATTAGTTTTAGTTTTTAAAAACCACAATAGTTTATTATATAGCCAATCAATATTTTGAGAATAAGGGTTTTTGAGGTCGACAAAGCTGATGGTCTTAGTTAAAAAAACACATTTAGTATAGCAGTTCACCAGTCATAAGCCTCCTTCCTATATTATTATTGTACTGTACCAACCAAATCCAAATGAAATGATTGGATAAATTTACGTTGCTCGGAAACTACGGTAGGTAACTACGGTACGTAAAAGGATATTGTTAAGTCAATCAGTAGTCAATGGACTAAAGTTTGTTTTCACAAAATTTGGGAAAAACTTCACCAATATTTACCTTGTTCATATTTAAAGAAACATGAAATTGAAGGTGTTAAAATGGTCTGGAACATGGGATTTTTGTGATCTACTTCTACATACACAAAGATACTGTATATCCAAAGTCAATTTTGTAACAATTTCACCCTTTTTTCGCTAAGCCGCTCCACTATAATAGTCACTGTGAGAACTGGAATACTGTAGAGGATTAGGGCTATGTGAAGAATACTATTGGAATTTAATATGTGAAGAATTAGTATTTTTTTTTACTTATCCTCATTAACTGTTTTATAGCGCTTATTTCTTCTATGTTATACAGAAACTTGTACATAATGTTTCGCGTTTATTGTTTTGGTTAGTTTCAGCCTTTCTATAACAGACTTTTTACTGATCACATTTGGGTAAAGGTAAACCGCAAAATGAAATACAGAACGCCGGCAGAACGTCTGGTATACTTCGATGGTATTGGAGCAGGTACATTTACAATAATTTATTACAATTAATGATGAGATGATACAGTAAATTTATCATTTATAATTTACCTTTACCATATCATTTATTATTTTATCATATACTTTTGAAGCTAAAATAAATATATAATAACTGTATAAGTTAATGATTACAAATGGAACATTCATCTTCTCTTTCCCTACTAACTCGCAAACAAACCCACCACCACCCCAGCACCCCCCACCACCCCCTCATTCATATCATGCAAACATAACGGTACCGGTACTACAGTATTACTATATACTACTCTACAGCAGTACTGCTGTAAACTGTACTGTCTACTGTCAGTCTGGATTTTGCAGTTAGCAACAAAATTTGAACATACAATGCAGCAATGACTGTTTTTCACGACGAAGTAGAAATCGAGGACTTTGAGTTTAATTCGGAAGAGGAGACGTTTTACTACCCGTGTCCCTGCGGAGATTTGTTTGAGATTACGTTGGAGGATTTACGTAACGGCGAGGAAGCTGCTTACTGTCCCAGCTGTTCGCTGGTCGTAAAGGTTATTTATAACGCCGCCGATTTCGCCGATACGGAAAAATTACGACGTGAGAGCAGCTCCTCCCAAGAGATCCAAGCGTCGGCCTGAGTGAATGTTGTAGAGACACCGCAGCACCGCTATCGAAAATTGAAATAATTTAACAAAATTTAATAGTTCTTCTCATGCTTGGCTCATATTATTCCTATCCAGCTTGCGGTTGCTACCTCTCTGCGTTTCTAATACTGCAGTACCGGTACCGGTATTGTAGTTTATAGCATATCCAGATCGTTATCATATACCGATACCGTGCGATATACTGACTGACTGAATACGATATACAGATATACGGTACTCGTACTCTCAACTCTGGACTGAAATACAGGAATAACGCACGGGCTTTGTATTAAACATAAGTTCTGTTTTTCTTTTTACTGTCAGTCTGATAAACGAACAATTATTTGGAAGCTTGCTATTAAATTTTACATCGTTACGATGAATCTGTTTCTATACGCCGCACTCCTCTTTGTGCACATATCCTCCACTGTCGCTAACGATTCTGTCTACGTGCTCGAACAAAGTATCGACTTCCAAGAGTTCGAGAAACTCGGAGTCATTAGTATCCGAGGCGACGCAGTAAATTTCCTCCCTTCCGGCCCACTATCGGAGAACCTCCGCACTCAGCTGACCGCCGCCTCCGTGGGGTCTACATACCGCGTGCGGATTCCGGTTAAACGTCCGGACGGATCGGTTTCCGACGTGATGGGCGTCGGATCGGTGTGCTCGTTGCTGGACCCCCGGCGACCCCCGTCCGTCAGTCTGCATACCGACAGCGTGGGGGGGATTGTCGGACTGTCGGTAGATCCATCCCCGTGCGGGACCCCGGTTGCAGACCCGCCCGAGGAGCTCAACCTGGAGGTGCGTCTCAGTCAGACAGTGGCCGGCCCGGTTCCGGACACGCAGAGTTACATCGAGAAGGTTCAGGCGGAGAAACGCGCCAAGGAGACGGGAGAGGGGGCGGACAATCGGTCCTTCTTGCAGAAGTACTGGATGTACATTGTGCCCTTCTTTATCTTTATGCTCGTCAGTAATCTATCGTCGGCAGGTCAGGATGGTGGAGGTGGAGGTGGAGGTACTCGTTAGAGTACCTATCATTTATGTTTCTACTCCAATAAGTTCATGTTTCTTAGTTCCCCAAAAATAACATAAATTTATCCCCTTCGTTGTCTTTACATTGATGTTAAATTTACTTTGGTATATTATTTTGATTTTATGGAAGATTTGAAAATGTTTAAAATTGGTCAACTCATTTTTTATAATATTTGATTTAGTTATTAAATAAATTGAAAAGTGAGCTATTATTTATCATGTTCTGTAATAACTTTACCGATATTAGTTATAACTTATCCTTACAAATATATTTTACTATAAAGTATGAGATTGCCGCTGGTTAGCGCAATCGCGATGATGGCGAGTTGTACCAGAGGTTCACACACTGCACGCACGCACAGTCCACAGTGTCTACGGGTGAGGGCGGATACTGGATAGCCATTAAGGTGACATTACTGAAATTATTTTATCAAATCATTATATATAATAAGTAAATATATAAATATAATATCATAATAAGTAAAAAGAATCGTATGAGTTACAAATTCTTGAGTTAGAATGATAATGTCTAATTGTATTTTGTGGTTGTGGATTTATAATTTGTATTTTCCTTTCAAACTTTTTCTACTATGAGTCGCACTGTAGGTATTAGGTTACAGAACTGTGCAACTAATTAATACAAGAACGCTTCCAACTTTCCTTTTTTTCTTTCTTCTTACCTTTTTTCCTTAGTGGAAAAATGTTATTTGTCACTACATCTCCATTTCAAGCTTTATGAATTTTCAATTGGATTTTCGAGAAAATTTCAGCGAATACATTTAGGCTTTACTTAAATAAAGACATACCACGATAAAAATGTTATACCTAAGTTCAGAACTATAATAACTTAGGTAACTATAATAACAGGCTATGCGACGTTTACAGGCTACGTATAATTGTCTCTAAACATATATTATATTTATTGAGTTCTCTTATAATGTAAATTACATTACGTATCCCCGTAATCATAGTCAGCGTAATAAGCAATTGGGCTTCCCTCTTTTTCGTAATCCGCCTTCATAGCTTCCATAATGTCTGAACTGTGTTTCGGTTCATTGTAGAACTTCATCATTACATTAATATTAGTCGCGCAAACAAACGTAACAGTTACAATTATCAAAGTAATCTCAAAGTATAATAGCGCCTTATAATAAGTGCTTATTTTCCTAGCCGTTAATATGTTTGTGAGTAATCTGGAAACCAGATTGTGTTTGTCATGAATTGACTTGACCGCTGGACCCCCATTTACAGTCTCCAAGGGGATTCCCTCTGTCTCATTAGATGACGATCTCCGAGATTTATCTATATTAGACTTGTCAAAATTGTTAATGACCTTGTAACATGTTTGGAAAAATACGCATGCTATCACAATCAATAAAGTGACCACAACATTCAGGTGGTATAATTGGCTGAGCAATGGTTTTGGTTTGCCTGTTGGGGGTAGGTACCTCTCCACCATGACAAGGTTCAATAGTTGTGCGAAAAATAAACCCGATACCAAACCAATTCTGTCTCCTTGGTCGTGGGGCAGGACGAGTACTAAAGGAATGATCGCACTGATTACAATAGACGGGAAAATAAGCACTTGGAAGTAGAAAGAAGGACTTCTGTAAAAGCTGATCAAATAAATTAAAGTGGTAAAGGGCTTTCCGGCGGTTGATTCCCGCATGTTATATACGGAATGGTTCGTTGTTGCAGCGCTTTTATCCCAGATCCATTCGTTGGATGCGAAGCTGACATCCCTCATGATGACTCCCATATGGTTGGACCAGCGCAGGGACAATTTAGTTTCATCATATATCCATGAAGTGAATTTGAAAACGGCAATTTGCACGTCGTAAGGAAAATAAGTGGCATTAAAATCTTGAGAAACAGTCATCTTGAAACGTCGAATGCGTTCCACCGTACCATTTGATAATAGTGTAACGTAGTCTATAGAATCGGAAGCTGACATTTCAACCAGGTTCATGATTGCTACTTTCGGTTTCCATATTTGGCTTAGAGGGACACTGAGTTGCGAAATTCCATAGTAATCTTCTGGGTTCCATTCAAGTAAAACGTCATGCCAGGTTATCACTTCCCAAGCAGAAAATGTTATTGATGGTTGAACGATATTGATATCTATGATACTTGTTAGTTGGAAGGCGACATTAACTTCAATTATATCGGACTGTTTATAGACAGGTCTATAATCAGAAACATAATGATCGAATATATCATGTTTTAGCTTTGTAATTTTTGATTGTAAATTGTTTTTAGGAGTTGTTTTTAAGTTTCCACTTTTGACAAGTACACCGAGAATTAGTGCCGCGTATATTATTAACCGTTTGAGCGAGAATCCGGTAATCATGATATTAATCGGTATCAACGTTTATTTATATTGGAGTATCTGGATTCAGCCTATTACTGTGTTTTATTCTTGTATTTTAATTATTTATCTTCCAAAGTTCTAAACTACAGTTTAAAGTAGACCTAGTACTTTTCTAAAATGTATGAATTCAATTGAGATCTGACTTAAAAAGTGAAATCTGACCTATATTTATGTTGGCCCACTGTTATTTTCGGCAACAGTATACCTTATGTAACCCTAAGAGATTGATAAAGTATAATATAGGTAGTTTTCATTTTCAAGTAATTGATATTATTTTATCAAGTTTCCTGAAGTTTGCGATCGGCCATGTAAATCCCTAATTCATTTGCATTATCAAGACTACAAGACTAGTGACTTTTAGCCGACGCTTCAAGAATGGTTGACCAGACCACCATGTCTCCTTTCGCCGTTAAATCTCATCCGTAGCGCCTGCAGGGCCGTGCTGGCTTTTGATAATTTTGGTTACCACTGCAATTGCACGATGTCGTATTTGTTAACATTGTATCTTATGTGACCATGATCTATATCCAGTTGTGTTTATCAACAATGGATATGGTGTCATCTGGAGTGGGATCAAGGGCCTCGCTATTGCATCTACTGCTACAGTATAATCGGCCGTTTGCATTGCAGCTGCGGATTGAGATGCTATGACGGTTTAACAACAAATTTGTGCTGCCACCATAAGAATGCTATGCCTGCTTATCGGCAAAATTACCCGCAACAACTCTATCCCCCATAACTTTTGCGAGGTTATCTGCATATTAAAAGCCTGTGTCCGTTAAAAGATGTCTGAATAAATTATTGGGCTGCTAGTAACCAAATCAAGCTTATTCTCTCCATGTGGTTGCCAAAGAATAAGATTGCGCACAGGCTGGTCATCACATCGAAAGCAATGTCTTTGAAACTGAGGTGGCACTGCTAAAGTGACACGACTCCTCTACAATGCTGTACAATGTTTGGTTATAGATGTGTCTATAGTAGGCCTACTTGGAAGTATCGGTATCGGGCCTACAGTACTTGGAAGTAGCGGTATCGGGCCTACAGTACTTGGAAGTATCGGTATCGGGTCTACAGTACTTGGAAGTATCGGTATCGGGCCTACGGTACTTGGAAGTATCACTATCGGGTCTACAGTACTTGGAAGTATCGGTATCGGGCCTACAGTACTTGGAAGTATCGGTATCGGGCCTACAGTACTTGGAAGTAGCGGTATCGGGCCTACAGTACTTGGAAGTAGCGGTATCGGGCCTACAGTACTTGGAAGTATCGGTAATGGGCCTACAGTACTTGGAAGTATCGGTATCGGGCCTACAGTACTTGGAAGTATCGGTATCGTGCCTACAGTACTTGGAAGTTTCGGTATCGGGCCTACAGTACTTGAAGAATCGGTATCGGGCATACAGTACTTGGAAGTATCGGTATCGGGCCTACAGTAATTGGAAGAATCAGTATCGGGCCTACAGTACTTGGAAGAATCGGTATCGGGCCTACAGTACTTGGAAGTAGCGGTATCGGGCCTACAGTACTTGGAAGTAGCGGTATCGGGCCTACAGTACTTGGAAGTATCGGTAATGGGCCTACAGTACTTGGAAGTATCGGTATCGGGCCTACAGTACTTGGAAGTAGCGGTATCGGGCCTACAGTACTTGAAAGTAGGGGTATCGGGCCTACAGTACTTGGAAGTATCGGTAATGGGCCTACAGTACTTGGAAGTAGGGGTATCGGGCCTACAGTACTTGGAAGTATCGGTAATGGGCCTACAGTACTTGGAAGTATCGGTATCGTGCCTACAGTACTTGGAAGTATCGGTATCGTGCCTACAGTACTTGGAAGTTTCGGTATCGGGCCTACAGTACTTGGAAGTAGCGGTATCGGGCCTACAGTACTTGGAAGTATCGGTATCGGGCCTACAGTACTTGACACAGTAAACCCGAAGTAGCATTATTGTGTATGTATCATCCAGAGATTTGGTGCCTTCAGCATGCTCAAGCTCACCATTCTAGCTCAAGCTCACCATTCTAGCTCAAGCTCGCCATTCTAGCTCAAGCTCACCATTCTAGCTCAAGCTCACCATCCTAGATCAAGCTCACCATTCTAGCTCAAGCACACCATTCTAGCTCAAGCTCACCACCCTAGCTCAAGCTCACCATTCTAGCTCAAGCTCACCATTCTAGCTCAAGCTCACCATTCTAGCTCAAGCTCACCATCCTAGATCAAGCTCACCATTCTAGCTCAAGCACACCATTCTAGCTCAAGCTCACCACCCTAGCTCAAGCTCACCATTCTAGCTCAAGCTCACCATTCTAGCTCAAGCTCACCATCCTAGCTCAATCTCACCATTCTAGCTCAAGCTCACCATTATAGCTCAAGCTCACCATTCTAGCTCAAGCTCACCATTCTAGCTCAAGCTCACCATTCTAGCTCAAGCTCACCATTCTAGCTCAAGCTCACCATTCTAGCTCACCATTCTAGCTCAAGCTCACCACCCTAGCTCAAGCTCACCATTCTAGCTCAAGCTCACCATTCTAGCTCAAGCTCACCATTCTAGCTCAAGCTCACCATTCTAGCTCAAGCTCACCATTCTAGCTCAAGCTCACCATTCTAGCTCAAGCTCACCATTCTAGCTCAAGCACACCATTCTAGCTCAAGCACACCATGCTTAGCTTATGCTCATACAATCCGACATTTCCAGAGGACTGTATAACTATAATTTTGGTCTTATTGGAGTTAACAAGAATACCAATACTAGAAGCAGTCTGTTCTAATGCGGTGCGGAGCCGTGCAAGGGCCGAGTCACGTTGTTCAGCTCATCAGCTCTACATTGGTGTGGAGCTGGATCTCAGGTCTGTTTTGATTTTATAGTTCTGCTAGCGCAGAGACTAGGTTCTATCTTAACCACAATAAGACGATGATAACTGATGAAGGAGCAAAGCTGTATTTCTTACGAAATGGATTAAATAATGTCAATTCATGACGATTACTAAAATAACATGAACAAAGTTTTTATTAACCAAACTTTACGTTAAAACAACAATTATTATTAAACGTAACGTAATATTATAATAGATTGAATTGTGTATGTGTATAAAGTCTGGTGCAACGTTATATACTATTAGTGTTAATCTATTTATCTTTATTATTCCCCTAAACTAAACTAAACTGTAATAAATACTAATTGATTTAATTAATTTTCTTCGATAATAGTAAATGTGCAGCTTGAATATATTACAATTATTAT